>JAJONR010002538.1:0-62724 GCA_029582245.1 Solanum etuberosum | reverse complement strand
TTATCCTTATTGCTACAATGAGCTATATTCGTAAACCGCTAAGTGTATAAGTAAAGAGACATTTTTTCTTTCGTATATATTAAGTCCATTAAATATTTCATAAATAACATGAAAAGCCTAAAACATAAAATATATATAAGCAATTCATATAATGACTTCTTATATTTATCCTCTGTTAAGCTCCTTGGTGTGCAGCAAGTAAGAACTATTCTAAGCACCTAGCCCAAAGAAAAATTTGGGAGTCCAAAATTGAATGAAGCAATGAAAGTCGACATAATAGAAACTTATAATCTCATGATGATATTGTTAACTATGATCAAACATAACACTTTCTTACCAAGAAATAGATCTTCCACTTCAGATGAACACCAAAAAACGAACAACACTAATATCAATAGAATAATTAAAAAAGAAAATGTGATCAAATAACTAATCAACACGAGTAAAAAGAAAAGAATAATATTTATTAGAAAATAATCAATAATTTATACTTCAAACACATGGTAAACATAATTTTATTTCAATACTCTTTTACTATAGAATTAAGCGAGGTGTACCTACAGTATAACCATTTCACCAAAAAATGGACAGGATTTTGAAGTATGAAGCTTCATTTGCTCCTTCCTATTTCTCATATTTTCAGTTTTTTTCCTTTCTACCCAAAGTAAATGCAAATGCCCACACCTGCAATTAATAAATTGAAAAAAAAAATCAATTATCAAGAATAAGAAAAAAAAAATTAAAATTAAAAAATCCGTAAATAGAGAAAAACGAAGAGGATAATGAGAGCCAAAAAATCAACAACACATGAAAGCAACTAATGTAATACAAATTCAGTTCATGCAACACAAATTCAATCCAAATACCAAATAAAGTAGCAAAATTGAAACAGAAATCAAGTCAATCAACTGAAAAATAAACAAAAGGAGACCGAAATCCAAAAAGTAAAAACTTAAAATCAAATCTAACAATGACAGGTCGATCTAGCCGAGAGAATATCATTAACGTAAGCATAAATAAATGGAAGAAGAAGATGCGAGTGGTATTTTCTGATAGATAATATGGTTGATGATTGAAACTCACCAACATAGAGAAATACCATTTTCATTCAAGCCTAAAAGAGAGTGTGAAATAAGACTTTGCATTTGCTATTCCACCATTTGAGAATTGCAGAGACACGTGTAAAAGGAGCACATACACCTATTTGATAGCCAATAAAATAGGCCCATACGATGCTAAAGGTAGAGAAGCCCAAATATATAATGTACAATTTAAACTACTTTAGGTACAATATGTAAATGCAGTGTTCGTCCAACTACTGTTGGCTTATAAATAATAGAAAGAATATATATATATATGGAAAATAGTCAAAAGTACCCTTCATCCATCTTTTGGTAAAAAAATACACTTCTACTCATCTGTTGGTCTAAAAATACCTTTCCATTTATCTTTTTGGCTCACATATACTCCGAAATCTAGAACCCTCACTTTATTTTGTTTTTTTAAAAGTTTATTTTGAAGTCATGAAGAAGGATATTTTTTCTTGAATAAATATGTTAAAAATATAATTTTTTAAATTAAAAAATTAGTAACTTTTTGTATTTGTTGTAGATTTTTTTCTTTTTTAAAAATGATTTTTTGGGGTCATGAAACATGCATATTATTTTAGCTTGGCTAAATTATAATAAAAAATCTTTTTTATAAAATATAAGAACCACCAGATCGGTGGCATGTTAACACACTTCTGACCAAATTTAATTATGTAATTAATTTTCACTACCTACAAACTACCCTCTCAGGCTGGTATTTTTTTTCTTCGAGTACTTTATTTTAGTTTAACCAATTTTTGAGAGGGGAAAAGTATCTTAATATCGTCATCAATGCTACACAAGTAATATTTCTTACTTTTTACATTTTCTAACCATGGAAATAACTTTATTGTACAGTTCATTTGAAATGAAGAAGAAGATATACATGTGATGAATACACGAACCATATAACATACACAAACAATAAAAGCATAAAATATTCAATAAATAATATAGATATTTTTAAAAAAAACATTTTTTATAATTTAGTCAAGTTAAAACAATATACCCATTTCATCACCCCCAAAAAACTATTTTAAAAACCCTACAACAAATACAAAATACTACTACATTGGTATTTTAAAAAAACGTTTTAAATGTTTTTCTTATAATTTATCCAAATCAAAACAATATCCTTCTTCATCAATCCAAAAAAAAACATAAAAAAATAAAATTCAATAAATACAAAAATCTATTAGATTTAAAAAAAACAAAAAATTAGGGTTCTTTTGGCTTTGATAAATTATGGAGAAAATCTAGAAGATGTGAAGTTTTATATCATCCAATAAGAAAATGGCACATCATAAATATTTTTATAAAAGAAAATAAAGAGAGGGTAGTTAGTTTTAAGAGTATATGTGAGCCAAGTAGCTGAATGGAAGGGTATCTTTTGACCAAAAGATGAGTAGAAGGGTATTTTTAGACCAAATCTATTTGTGAAGAATAGTTTTTGTTTAGCTTAGCTATAATGTAGTAATGTATTTCGGTTTAACTCAAGGAATATAGAGATATAAAAGTCATATTTCTTTCATGTTTTAGCCATTGGGATCTTTAGTATCAGTTTTGTTTTGTGAATAAATCATCATTGGAAATTAGTCTTTTATGTCTTAAGATGGAAAGCAAATATATATATATAGTTTCATGCTTATGCAATGTAATATTAGTGTCACGGCCTAGACCGTTGTGAGTTGCACCCACACTATGCGACGTCTCTAACACCCAGCTCCTCCTTATCGTTCTCAGCCTCAGACTCAACATCAACCACATCTCCATTCGTAGTAGCCGGAGGACTCTCATAATTGGCCGGGAAATCTGAACTCGGCACCTCAGGGAGGGTCACAGTCAAAATAACATCGAGAGATCAATGAATTTCAGCTCATCCACATCTTTCAGCAGGCCAACAATATCGGCCTTCAAGATCGTCACATCCTCAGAAGCACTCTTCCCTGCTCACAAGCCTTTACCCTCACAGTAAGGGCATCCAGCGCAAACCTGTGGGAATCTATCAATCCCTTGTGCTCTCTCAACTCAGCCCTAATCGGGGCTAAGGCAGCAAACAATCGCCCGCTCAATCAACCCAAGCACAATGGCCTCTAACTGGGAGGCACGCACATCAGCAGACTGAGAAAGATGGCCCATCTTGTTCAACATGGCCTGGGTGACAGGGTCAGGTAGAAGCAACATCAGCAGCAGTAGTAGGATTGGGTACAGCAGTGGAACCTGAAGGTGCAGAACTAGAGGGGACATAGGTACCTGTAGGCTCACTTGCCTGAGGGGGAAGTATTACCTCTGTCGGCAACATCTCAACATCAACTACCGGGGATGTATCCGCCGGTGCAGATCTCATCCGATCAGCCTCATCCCTCATATACTTGGCCTCGATCCGTCGGATGTCGGTAGAGGAAGTAGGAGTCACTTCCACATCCGTCTTCTCAATACTGGAACACGGACCCGCCTGCACAGCTCAGTAATCAAATTAGGAAAGGGAAGAGAGGTCTGACTCTGCTTGGCACTCATGGCCATCTCTTGCTCGATAAGTAGACCTAAATTGATTCTCTCCTTATCCATGATACAACCCAAACATGCAGCCTTCGGGTGACGAAGTATTGATTCATTCTGCGACGACAAAAGTGTGCTACTGATGAACCCGAACCAATACCTGGCAGCAACGTTCAGGTTATTCTTCTCAATAGGAACACCGGCCCCAATCCACCGCGGTGTTACATCAGAAATCTGGGGTGCTAACCAACCCTTCAAATCATCTAGGTCATCTTCTAGATTTTATCGATGTAACAGTGCATCACATTCATTATACAACCAAGAACCTCATTGATATTGATGCTGCTGCACTTCACTTTCCGGCCCCGTACTACCACATAGTCAACCGACTTGAAAGCGCTGGCCTTTTTCTTTCCCTTTGGCATCAGCTCCCTGTGTGCCGAGTAGAACTCCCGGATCCAAGAAGGAATGTATGAGCCATGGGGCTTAGAGAATATCTCAAACTTTTGGAACTTTATGGTGTTCCACACCTATTGGTACCGGTCTACCACACCGTCAGTAGACAAACACTTTTCCTCAAGAATGGTCCTCAAACCCTTGGCCTTTAATTTGTTCAGTAACCGGGGTGGACGAACTTGAGCTGGTGGGTGAGCCTGCACTACTAGCTGAGCTGGAGGTGGAGGAGGCGTAGGAGGCACCGGGATCCTACATGGATCATTCATTGCCTTGGAGTGTAGCTCCGCTCTCCTAGCCAATAGGAGTTGGTCATCTTCTGCCTCAGAATCAGAGGCTGGAGAACTGCCTGCTGAATGACCCTCACTATCAGAGGTAGTGAGGTGAGTGGCATAAATGACCTCGCTATCGAAGCTCCCCTCCGCTCGTGTAGGAACAACTGGCCCTTTGCCTTTTCCTTTTCCCCAAGTCAGATGAAGTTTCTTCGGTGCATTCCGGGATGGTGCAGCCCCCTCATTTATCACGATGCCTCGTGCTCGTTTCCAGGGCAGTTGATTTCTTCTACCAACTTTTGGTCTAGCCATTCCTGCAAAACACAATCACATACGTTAGATGCAATTCAACCAAAAAAAAAATTAAAGTTATAAACTACAGGAAAACTCGCATAACCGTTCGGTGAGCCAAGTCGGGCTCGCCGAATGTTACAGAATAAAATTAGCCAAAAATCAGATCAAGTTGGTGATGTACAGGGCCTTTCGGCGAATCACCGAAACTATTCGGCAAACTAGAAGTAGGTCGCCGAAAGTTACAGAATAATTTTAGAAAATTGGGGCGCAGAAGGCCTATCAGAAAGAGCATTCGGTGAGTTGTCGAGTGAACACGGCAAGCTCGACCCAGCTCACTGAATAGTCTAACCTGCCAGATTTTTACCCCGACCTTCAGTTTCTTACATGAAGCCCACGAAAACATAATTAAACCAATATTCTATGCAATTGATCCTATACCCATACTACCCATGACTTCGGAGTACTAGGACTTCCCTTGATTTGGCCAAAATTGGTCAATTGACGTCTTTTTCCCTTAAGACTGACGTCAACCACTCTATCATTGGGCAAAATTCGACAATCGGCATAATTTGGGGGTACTCAGACTTCACACACACTAGACCCAGCAACAAAATCAACACAACCAAACATTTTGATCATTTAATACACGAAATTTCACAAATAAACGCAAACATAGGAAACTCGGGATCTTAAAGGCACATATTCACAACCATCATTCAAACAATTACTACTACGCACACAAATCAACAGATGACGATCATGCATTTGCAATTACCAAAATTTAAAGTGCGGGGTTCGGATAACCAACCTCAGAATTGGATATTTGAAAAACTAGGCTAGCAAAGTACCAAAGTTTCCCCCCGAGCAAGTGATCCAACACACAAAGCAAGAAATACGATGCAAATAAGTACAGAAATATAGAGTGCGGTTTTGAAAATGAAAGAGTCAGAAAATATGAAATGAGGGAGGTTTTTGAATTTAACAACGGTTCAGCCCCTTTTGTTACCCTTCAGTTCACACGCTGATCGGCGAAGTCACTTACGTCGCTGACCCATTCGGCGATGCGCCTAATGGTACTTTGGCCCGCCGAGTTTTAGAGAACCTCTAGCTAGCTCGCCTAACTGCTCATTTTCCTAAAATTTTAACTTTTCAACCTGCACATTCAATACCCGTTATTCAAACAACAATAAGAAAATCTTAAACACTTAGGTTGCCTCCCAAGAAGCGCCTTAGTTAACGTCGTGGCACAACGAGGATACTCATTCAAGATTCATTCTTGGGATTGGCCATTGTGTCACTCAGTAATCCCCTTTTTGCCTTGGATTCAAATGAGTTAAGATTTGACCCATTTGTGTTTCCAGCTGTTTAATGGACACCGAATGAGAATTAACCGTCTGATTTAGAGTGGAGACGTCTTCTTTCATTTCTTTAAGCACCTTGTCTGACCCTTTTACTCTATTGAGAATACATGCAAGCATATCCTCAATGCGAAAATTTTCCGGGTCAGCCCTTTGCTCTTTTGGCTTTTGACGCTCATGGGGAGGAATCTATCTCTCTTTGTCACCATCACGCTCCCTCCAGTTTGTACCACGGTCACGCCAATTTCTATCACGATCCTTCCATCCTTCATCACACTTTCTATTCCAACCTTGGTTTCCACCTGGCCTTGGATAATTTTTGCGGAATCCTCCTCCTTGATTTGCTAGAAAACTCACTTCCTCATTATATAAAGCCTCAAAGTGTGCATCATCGTGGTTCACCCCACTAACACCAACAGCATTCACGGCCCTAGATCCTCTACCCATGACGTGTTTTGAGAAAAGATCCATTTGGGTTATCATTTTAGTCGTGCTTTCATCCTACTCTTGGTCCTTTTCTATTTGTTCTTTGGTCATCCTCTCGAGTATACAAAGCTCGGTTTATCTTCACCATCCCATCAAGGAGAGTTGACGCTATCTCAAAAGGCTGCTGCATAATTTCTCCTCGGACAAGTTGATCAGCCACACCTTTGTTCACCGAGTCTAGACTCTGGTAGAAATTTTGTGACAACACGTTGTTTGGAAGTCCATGAGTCGGACATTGAAGAAACAACTTCTGAAATCTTAGCCACGTTTCGTGGATTGATTCACCATTTAAACATTTAAAACCCTGAATGTTATCTCTTAATGTCATCATCCTCGAAGGAGGAAAAGATCTTATATAGAATGCCTCGGTCAGCTCTTCTCAAGATTTAATTGAGTTCGCTGGTAGATCAGCTAACCAATTTGGTTGATTCTCCCATCAAAGAGAAAGGAAACAACCGAAGCCGGACTGACTCTTGTGAGATGTTCTTGAATGATAATGGACCGCATACGTCCACATAATTTTGAATATGGTCATGGAGATCCTCATGAGCTAGCCCTCTGAATAAGTCTTTCATTTGCAACAGTTGCAGCATCGTGCTAGTCACATGGAATACAACATTCCACACAATCGGAGGCAACTGGATAGCACCTACACAACCAACTTGAATATCATTGACATAGTTCATGTTACCGATGTCATAATGATGTCCAAGTTGGTTGGCGCTGTTGACACCCAATTTTGGCCTAACTTTTTCAAAATTCGTAAATTTTAAGTTTTATTTATTCAATAGTTCAAAATACGTGTTTTATAATTTCAAATAAGTTTATCGATATTTATCCTTATCTTTCAAAATTTCAAAAAAAATTATCAGTTAATTTTATTTACATTATTTTTGTCACAACCGATTGAATACGTTCAAATATTTGTTCATTTTGATTAAATCGTTATTTCTGTTAAATTTTATTTTTTACATGTCATTAGTTACCATCATCACATTTTTTTATAATCATTCTATTCGTTACATTTGTTAACATTCATTTTGATATTTTGCACAGTCTATAAATTCATTCAAATATGGATAAGATTTCATACACAGATATTTTATTAGCTTGTGGTTTTAGACAATGGCTTTAAGATAGTGGTATTGTTCTGTACGTGGTTTTTGATTTTCTATTTAAGTTATTTCGTAGTTATTAAGTTAAGGTGGTAGATAAGATTTTAGAATTTGGGAGTGAATTTTCAGATTATTTTTAATTCACAAATTAGGGTCTCTTTACTGATTTCCGGCAAGCCGCCGGAACTCCACCAGCTCACCACCCCAAAAACTAAAAAACCCTCAATTTTCTCCGGCCAAAATACAACCAGCTCACTGCCGAGCCACCACCAAAAACAAACCCAAAAAAAACAAAGCTAATTTTCTTCTTTCTCAAGAGAACAACAGACCAAAACAACCCCATTTTCCATGTTTTCTGACCAAAAACAACCGAATCCGACCACCAACAAACAAACTCACAACGCCGAAGAGCAACCAACGACTTCACCCTTCTCCCTTCTCCCTTCTCCCGCACACCGAGCTTGGAGAAACCCCAACAAAACCCCGACCAAAAATCACCGCTAACAAATCAGAAAACAACCCCAAATCGCCACCCCATTACAAACCAGTGAACAACAACAACAATGACCATGAATTCTGGTGTGGTTTTGCAACTCAACAACCGCCATGACCACCGAGCTAGCTTCGGTAAACAACCAGAGACAACGAAAGCAGTCACAAACCACTGCTTCAGACAAACCAGTGAGCTAGAAATATCAACCGGTTTCATGATTTTTTCGGTGACCATGCTCACTTCTCCTCTTTGTTTATTTTCGTTTCTTGTTACATTTGTGCTTAATATGCTTATTATGTGTTTATCATATTGCTTTCTCTATTTTTTGGTTTGCATTTTCTCTATTTTTCAGTGTTAGCTTTTATGTTTGGCTACTGTTTTGGTTATTTCTATTATTTTATTTATTTGTTAGTGAACCTTATGGTATTAATGATTAGGTTAGGTAGTTTATTAGTAGTATTTATTTACAGTGTAGTTTCTGTGCTTAGATTATTAATTTAATAGATACTAATATTATATTTTGGTCACATGAAATTTGTTGTTAGTTAGTATTTAATTATTTAATTGTTCATTGTTATTTTACTTTTTTCTTGTGTCAATGGTTACATATTTTAAACTTGTAAATAGATAGCTTTATAGATCATTATAGTGTATGAGTTGTTGATTTAGTTATATTGAATGAAGCTTTCACGGAAGTATACTATTGGTTTGTTGAAATGATTTTATTCATATGGCCAATGAAAAAATCTCTCTGTCATATTTCGAGGCCTCCCCAATGTTAAAAGACAGAAAGTTAGTTTAAGTTCATATTTTTGTATGTTAAAAATTGGCCGATGAAGAAATTACCGTCGATTTCCAAGGTCTGTCATGTTCATAAGACTGATTTTTATTTTCAAGTTATTATTTGATTCATTTATTTTTTATTCATATTTATTTATTACTAACACTTTTACTAAGTGTCTTTACAGGTACCCGGAGTTGCTTCCCATTGAAGGTATTCGAATGAAGTTCGAATTATATTTTTTATTCATTATTTTGTATCTATCGATGTTAGGCAAACTTAGGTTGTTTCTTATATTATTGTTTGCTGTTATTACTTTTGTATAACGCATGTTTGTTTTACTTGTATATTGTTTTATCTCTTCCTCAATTTGAAAAAAGAAAATTCAATCGGGACCCACAATTATGGATTTTGAAGGATGCCTTACACCTTTCCTTCGGAATAACCTGAACCCGTTACCTAGAATCTATTGATTTCGTAGATATTTTTTAATTGGCTTCTTTGTTTTTTTCTAAAATTAGGTGGCGACTCCTTTAAAACATTTTTTTCTTAAAATTCTTCTAAATTGATTTAACTAATTATTTTTTGAGTCACCACGACGTTTCTCCTTATTTGAATAAAGTAGGGATGTCAACATGTGTTACTTCTGTTCACATTCATCTCGTCACCGGTGCATAAACAATCAATAAAAAATACAAAATAAAGTAAGTCGATTCAACTACAACACAAAAAGAGCACAACCTAAACTTCAATATGAAAATTCTAAACACCACTCTTCGGCAGGGGCTCCATTTTTGATAAGCGCTCAACTACACTTCATCCAATACTAAGTGTAGGCTATCGCAATCTAGTATAAATCCAACAAAGAGTTGGGGTCGATCCCACAGGGAGTGATACAGTAGAGAATTCAAATACGAAGTTATAAATGTGTTCTAATTTGTTGAAGGAATAGAAATTATCGAAACCATTGAAGTAAATCAAAGGGGTTGACAACTAGTGTCAAATGGGGTGTAAGGTTTGTCAATTAGCAGCTACTAAAAACAGGAGAGTAATCAAGTATAAAAGGGATACTTGGGGATGTGATTGATTAATTGTCAATTTCGCTATACGGCTGATTATTAAATACCATAAGTCGCTGAATCTTAGTGGGTAGCCTAGGATTCAGATGTAATAGTCATCTCTTGATCAACTACCAAAAATCAAGTGAGTTCTCTCGAACCTCAAGAAGCATCATTCTATGAACAACCCAAAACCTCAATTTATCTACTCTCTCGAGCTAGATAGGTAGGAATTGATTAAGATTCACTCTCTCGAGTTGAACCCATAACAACCCAATCACTACAATCATCAATTGGTACTCTTAATTCTAAAACCTCTTTCTCAAGCAAGCATTGAATACTAGACTAGAACTGCATTTGCAAGTACAATTCATAAGTTAAAACTCAATTACCATTCAAACCCACTTCAAAACAGCAATTAAATCAGTAATTACTAACACCCATAAGCTAATTAAGATAATTAATCACATAATCACACCCCCAAGAATGGGGTTTTTATCCACACATAATAAAAAGTAAAAAATTAATATCAATTACGTTCTCCATAAGCTGGGTATTAATCTATAAATCTTTACAATGCTTCAATTTAGCTTCAAATCCAAAACCCTACTCAAAAACTACTAGAAAACTCCTAAAAAATAAGAGCAGTAATGTCCAAGACAAAAGCTCAAAGTCTAACAATGGTAGGATTACTGAGAACACTCTTTTACCTTTTTAAATTCAATTTATACGCTCTAGGGTTTTGGCCTTCAGGGTCATTCGGTGAAGTTAGTCGAGCATCGCCGACCCATTCGGCGATGCGCCTATGGCTCCTTTCCATCGCCGATTTTTCTTAACATTTTTTTTTATAGATTTATCATGTTCAGTTATCCTGTTTATTATCCATAGTCCCCATATTCAGTACATTCAACGTAGGGACCACATACTTTCTGCCTATATTGTTTGATAATATATGTTATGACGCTTAATATCTAACCCACAATAAGTACAGATCTAATCAGCATTGCAACAACTTTTTCTGAGTCCTCAATATCCGAGAAAGATCCCTTTATAATTGATTTAAGTAATTCACTTTCAGTTTCAGACAGTTGGAATTAAGTAGGGGTTTGACCTTGCTACTCATATTGGTAGAGGCTTTCAGAAAGTCAGATATAGATTCAACTTATGTAATGTCTTTCAGATATTAGTCTATCTCAATATTATGGCCTTTATTACAATAATTCATATTTAGCTTCAACGTTTACCTTCTAGTTTAATTTTTTTTAAAATTAAAATCTTAGTTTCATACCATACCATGAGGTTAGCTTGAGGTTACTTGTGGCTCTATGCAGTGTATCTTTTCTAGGGAGTAGTCACGGAGCGTGACATTGTTATTCTCCTTCTTATTTATAATTAATAATTATAAGAGTGATAAATGAACATTTAAAGCTAAGGGGAGGAAAACTTTATTATGGAGGAAATTAAAAGTCACAAATGGAGAAAACAAACAAGCAAGTTGGATGTTTTAATCCTCCTCCATTAAAAACATTCATTCTCATTCTTTGAAACTCATTTTAAAATGCTTATTTGAGGGTAATGATTTGCAGGCAGTTCGTATTATTATGTACTCTCATAGGATTAATGTAGTTAAATTATAATTTTAAAATATATATATTTCATTTTTATATGTGAACAATTATATTTATTATTAAAATTTCTTATTTTATTATCAAAGTCACTACTCTCTTTTTGCATCTCTTTTTCTTAAACAATTGATTATCGTCACCTTATTTGATGTTTCACACTTATTAAATTAGTTATAAGTCCATATTTTGTATGTATATTTTATTTAAGTGTAAAGTTGTAATATTGATATTATTATTTTATAAATTATCAATTATCAATTATCAACATATAAATAAATATAAATATAAATATATACAAATATATATATATATATATACACACACTAGATGGCATGGCCCGTGCTAAGCACGGACCCGACACCAAGTAATTAATTTATCGTCATAGCTTATATCAAGCAATTGCACTACATTTGTTCATCATTGGGTTGATGTTGAATATCATATCAAAATGGTTGAAATAAAGAGCTCAAAGACGATAAAAACTATTGTGGTATTGATATAACAAGTCCAAAATATGAGTAATTCAGCCATTAAAATTTGAATAATATTTTAACATGTTTAATAGCCAAGAAGCCTTTTGAGAAGCTAATAAGAATATATAGCAACATTTCACATGATTATTACATATATCATAAGGTTTGAAGTCTTGTACATTATCTTAGCATTATTCTTGCTTTACAAAATGCATTTAATAGTGTTGAGTTTGCAGCACCATCAAACATATACCATTCCTAAATATTTTCTCAAAATAAGAATGCAAGTTTTTGTGTATCTCTTCTAATAACATTGAATATGCAGTGTGATTACAAGGAAATTCCTATAGCTTCATTTTTTTGAGTATATCTCTTTAGCTTCATTTTTTTAAGGATATTTCTTGCAAACTATGATATGCCATGTCTTCAATTTATAAGCCGAAATAATTTTATATTCAATTCAACAATTCATGGCCGATAAAATCTATGTCAATCATTAGGACCATTCAATAAAATTAGCTAACATGTGAAAAGATAACAATGGGTATATAGGCACAAAATGTTCTTCAAGAACATAGATAAACTATGGACATTGTCTTCTTAGACTAAAAGGAGGGATCATTTAAGAACAAGTTAAAGTTGACAGATTTATTTGATGCACATGAAGATGATTATCAATTTAATATAAAAACACAGGATAATTTAAGATAATGCAGTCCTATACCAATAAAATAAATTATAGAGAAACACCAAAATAACACGTTTTCTTTGCATATTCCTAGACAAAAAGCTATGTTGTGAAGGAAAAATGCACACCAAGTTCAGATATGAAAATGCTTTCCCTAACAATTAAAGTAAAGGCTAGATGAAAGAAGAAAAACATTGTGGTTAAGTTGAAAGATTTCGGGACTACCTAATGAAGTTAAAATGTACTCTGGATTTACTGAAATTAGCTAAAAAAATTATTGTGTTTGCATGCAACCTCATGGTCCTTAAACAATCACACACTATACCTCCAGTAAAGGAATCAACATTCAGATAGAAAAGCCACATAATATAGGGACTCCAAAAGTAAAGTTTTGAGTGATCATCCTCTCAATTCAACTATTTTCATTATCATCCCGAATTAATAATATCCAATTCAATTATTTAAAATATCGGAAGAAAGGTAAGTCATTAAGAAAATTGAATCTAGAGGTACAGAAAAAATAAACCAACTTCAAGCAGCAGTCTCAAATATGCAAAGATTTATCTTATTGGAAAATTACTAATTGATAAAATATATAAATATCTACTCATATTGAAAAACTATAGGTTATATTTAATTCTTCTTGTCAACAAAAAAGTTAGAGAAATAGTATTAATGCTACTGTAGAATTACACATGCAAGTAAATGAATTATCATTACAAAAGAGCAACAAAATAAAGATAATTCTAAAAATACTTTAACTGATACCTTTTTGATATTTGAATAAAATATTTAGTCAAAAATCACAGAATCACAGTATGCAGAGGGAAGCTCATACTTCAGTTTCATTAGCTTTTGCAACATCTTCTGATACAACCAACTCTTGGGACTAATCTCTCTTCATTACACACAAGTTTTGATTTCGTAGGAAACTTTCGTCACACACGTTAATCGCATCAATTATTTGTAAAAAGTCATCACATTAGCAAAGAAAATAAATAGTAGTATTTAAAATAATATATATTCATCCTCGTAAGTACCAAAAAAATGTTAATATCATACAAATTGAAATAGACAAATGCAGCATTGAAGCGGTATGGATAGAAAAGTACATGTTTCGAGTAAGCGGTTTATAAAATCTTCTCTTGTACCTTGACCGTCGGCTTATATCTTCGGCTTACCGTTATCTTGTTATCAATGAATGCAATCTAGTACTAAAAATGAGGACATGCTCCATCTGCTGCAACTTCTCTTTAATCCAAGAAATTCATCTTCTATTTCCGAGTGTTTTGTTTTATAAATCTACCAGAATCTGCATCATGTCTTTCTGAATCCCTCTTCATTGAATTTCGAGTTCATTCTCCGTATATTCTGTATCATACCATTCTTGCTCTTCTTCACCTACCTGATCATCAGTAACTTCACTCATATCTCTCCTAGCACTAATAGTAGCAGCACCGGTATCCATTTCAGAGTGCACAAATGCATGTTATTGTGTTTTCATGAAACTCTCCCTTCCTGGCTTTACCTCTATTGGCTTGCCCATGAAACCTATTTGAGACGTTCGAATTTGTGAGGCAAAATCTTCTCATGTCATGTTATTTCGATGAAGGAGCAAGCTTCTTCGCAATTGGTCGGATAGTTGGCTTGTGATCAAAATATCTCCAAAAACACGAAAAGGATTTTAAAAAGTTTACCCTTTCCTGGATTAACAGACTAACAAATAAAGTAACATGGTATTTGAGTATAGAATATGGCATTTGTAGCAGTATCATTTCAAAAAATTATTTTATAAGATGGAAAATTGTTTAAACTTTTTTGTGAAGTCAGCTAACTAATTCAAGTTAAAAAAATCAAGCAGCTTACCTTTTTCCAGCGAGCATTCTTGCCATATTACCATTGTTATTGGATACAAAAACATCGCTCTCGCCACAAACCATGAATCTAACGCAGCCATCTGAGAAGAAAAAGAAGAGAATGGTGCCAATTCCTTGATGCATTAATAAGAAATCTTTATTTTGCCAAGTATCATGTCACGCCGCGAAGCTACCCCAGGACGCGGACACGGGACCTAGGATCACGAGTGACCCCAAGCTAACCCTGAGCTGGTATATCATAAGCATACTAAATAAACTGAAGTAAAGAAATACTGTGCGGAAGCTAAATCATGTGATAAACTGAAATGATGGGAATACCCATAAACTATCTGAATATATAAAACCTAGAGTTTAACAACAACAGAAAGGTCAAACTCAAATGCTAAAGCTGATTCTAACTATGTCTGAAAATAGCCTCTAACTGACTAGAAGTGCTGGGACATGCCCCAGCTAAATCTAGCACAAACTGAAACTAAGACTAAAAGCAAAGGAAACATGTTTGTCGTCCTTGGAGAATGAGGACTCACTACTAATAGTGATGAACTGAAGATCGAGAACCGATCTATGCGTGATCTGGAAGCTGAAAACCTGAACCTACATCACGAGAAGATGTTGCGCAGAGTATGCGTCAGTACTTGAAATGTACTGAGCATGCAGGATAGAGTAAAGCTGAATAATAACATAACTGAACAAAGCATATAATTGATCAATTATATGATATAAGCATGGTACTATACTGAGAATATTGAACATGAACTAACTGAATGCAATGACCAAGTTTATAACATGCTGAGACTGAAATCTGACTGTAACTGATAACATGGTCAATGCAACAGAATCTGACTCTGACGGAGCTACTAATAACCGACATAAAACCACATGAGAAAAATGTGGAGTCCGATGTATCCGACCCATCGAGAGGACCCAATATACCCTGCCAGAGGTATAGAGGCATGACTAGCGTGATCACTAAAATTATGCCCACAGAGGGAACTTACAACCTACGGGGGTACGTAGTTTTGGGACTTGAGGGTGACTGACCCTAGTACAACTCAGTATTAAGTCTACTCTCAACTGATTATGCAAATAACACATTGTGACTGAATTTCGCTAATATTGGATAGCTCAAAATACTGACATGCAAAATCTGAAAATGCAACATTAATGTACTGATAATGAGACATTCGAATTTGAGGCATGTATATCTGAAATAACTGACCTAGCATGTGTAATTCATGAACTAAAAAAACTACATAGCTAGGGTTCTGAGTTTATGGAAGCATCTACGCAAAACAATACTAAAATCATGATAATCTGATTAGGAACATTAAAGTAACTAATTCATAATGATCTTCTGAAATTCTAGAAACCCTAGGTCTAGAAAATATGAACGGAATCAAGAACCTGACTGAACTCTAGGGACCTAATGGGTGAAAGGAAACCACTAGTGAAATCCCACATACCTGGTGACGAATTCCATGGAGAAAACTTTTGATTTCGGGCTGGAACTGATAAAAACCTTGTTGTGTTTTGGAACTAGGGCTGGTCGACTTCTTCTCCTCTATTTCTCTAGTTTGATCGATTTCTGGTAAATGATTTGACTAGGGTAAGTTCTAATTTGGTTACTAGGATAAAACTGACCAAAATTACGTAGTTTAGAGGTTAAACGATGTAGTTTAGGGGTCCAACGCATAAGGAAAAGACCAAACGATCCCTGACTTAAAATCTACTAAAGACGCCGACGGGACTGATCGATGATCCGTGGACTGATCCACGATCCTCCTGTCAGTCCGTCGATCAACTTCAGAGGATGGGTTCTGGGAGGGGGTTCCAGGTGGTGAACCACGGACAACCAGAACGGACCGTGGGCCTCCCTACGGTCCGTGGGTGGCAACCGTGGCTGCAACTTTTGGAAAAAAATCTGCATTTTGGTAGTTTTAGCATACGGGGTGTTAGATTATCTCTCCCTTGGGAACATTCGTCCTAAAATAAAGACTAAACTAGCTGGAGATGGGGGGAAAGAGCTGCAAACCCTACCACTAAACACTGGAAACTGATTTCTGACTGAACTAAGTTCCAAGAAATGCAAATACGCTGAAAATGCAAGCACAAACTGAAGGAACATGATACTAAAACTTAATCTGCGCAAGAATAACTGAAAAAATGGAGAGGAACTATTACCTCAAGCTGGAGTGGAATCGGAAGGAAAGAGATGAGGATACTTGGCCATCATGGCGGCTTCTGCTTCCCAAGTATCTCCCTCTAATGACTGACTCCTCTACAAAACCTTAACTGACGCGACTTCCTTGTTTCTCAACCTTCTAACCTGACGATCAAGAATCTCAACTAGCACATCCTCATAAGTGAGACTATCTTTCACAGCCACACTCTCTAAAGGTACTATGGATGCTGGATCACCCACACACTTCTTCAAAAACGAAACGTGAAAGACCGGATGCACTGCTGCTAGTTCTGCTGGTAACTCTAACTGATAAGCCACTTTACCAACTCTTTTCAAGATTTTGTAAGGGCATACATATATAGGACTGAGCTTCCCTTTTTTGCCAAACCTCATCACCCCCTTTATAGGTGACACTTTCAGGAAAACCCAATCATCAACTTGGAACTCCAATTCCCTTCTCCTTACATTTGCATAGGACTTCTTGCGACTCTGGACTGTCTTAAGTCTATCTCTAATGAGTTGCACTTTCTCCATAGAATCATGAACTGAATTTGTCCCTATCAAGGCTGCTTCACCTACTTCAAACCAACCAACTGGAGATCTACATCTACGCCAATACAATGCCTCATAAGGGGCTATCTGAATGCTGGAATGGTAGCTATTTTTATAGGCGAACACTATAAGAGGAAGGTGAACATCCTAACTACCCTTGAAATCGATCACACAAGCTCTCAACATATCCTCTAAGTTCTTAATGGTACGCTTTTCCTGACCATCTGTCTGTGGATGAAATGTTGTGCTAAGATTAACCTGAGTACCGAGACCTTTCTGAAATGACTTCCACAAATGAGAGGTAAATTGAGGACCTCTATGTGAGATGATAGACAAAGGAACCCCATGCAACCTAACTATCTCATTAATGTAAAGCTTGGCGTAATCCTCCGCCGAATCTGTAGTCTTAACAGCCAAAACGCACCCAGACTTAGTAACTCTGTCAATTATCACCCAAATTGAGTCATGTTGTCTGCTACTACGAGGTAAACCTGTAATGAAGTCCATGTTGATCACTTCCCACTTCCAAGTAGGAATGTTTATCTCTTGAGTCATAACTCCTAGTTACTGATGTTCTACCTTCACTTACTGGCAATTTGGGCACTTAGCCACAAAATCCTCTATATCACTTTTCATACCATTCCACCAAAAGACTTCCCGCAGATCACGGTACATCTTAGTGGCACCTGGATGAATAGAATATCTGAAATTATGGGCTTCTGCAAGAATCTGCTGTCTCAACTCACCCACCTTAGGAACACATAATCGAACCTAGTAGCGAAGCACATCATCTCCCCTTGGGAGAAAACCTCCACTCTCTGCTGATGAACAACACCCTTTAGTTGAAGCAATATCGGATCACTGTCTTGCTTTTCCTTAACCTCCGCTACCATTGAAGATTCTGACCCTTTCTGAACTGTTACACCATCATTTGATATGCTCATAAGAGGAACTCCTAAGCGAGCAAGTCTGTGAACATCCTTTGCTAGTTCCTTTCTTTCTTACTCCACATGTGCTACACTACCCATAGATAGTCTACTAAGAGCATCTGCTACTACATTGGCCTTACCAGGATGGTAATGCACACTCATATCATAATCCTTGAGGAATTCACGCCATCTCCTCTGGTAAAGATTCAACTCTTTCTGGGTGAGCACATACTGAAGGCTTTTATGGTCTGCGAACACATCTACGTGAACGCCATACAAGTAATGTCTCCAAATCTTAAGGAAAAATACCATTGCAGCAAGCTCGAGGTCATGAGTCAGATAGTTCTTCTCATGCACCTTAAGCTCTCTAGAAGCATAAGCTATAACCTCACCTCGCTGCATCAACACACAACCTAGGCCGACTATGGATGCATCACAATAGATTATATAACCGTCTGAACCCTCTGGTAGAGTCAAAACCAGAGTTGTAGTCAACCTAGTTTTCTGTTCTGCGAAGCTTTTCTCACAATCATCTGACCACTGAAACTTAACCTTTTTCTAAGTCAACTTAGTCAATGGAGAAGCTATGGATGAAAATCCTTCCACGAACCTTCTGCACTAACCTGCTAAACCCAAGCAACTTATGATATCTGTAGGAGAGGTAGGTCTAGGCCATTGTTTCACTGCTTCTATTTTCTGAGAATCCACTCGGATCCCTTTGCTAGATACTATATGTTCGAGGAAAGCAACTGATTGTAACCAAAACTCACATTTGCTAAACTTAGCAAACAACTGGCGATCTTTGAGAGTTTGCAGAACAACTCTCAAATGAGTCGCATGTTCTTCCTCATTCCTAGGGTAAATGAGGATATCATCAATAAAGACAATAATGAACAAGTCCAAATACTGCTTGAACACTTTGTTCATCAAATCTATGAAAGCTGCAGGAGCATTGGTTAGTCCAAATTACATAACTACAAATTCATAATGACCATACTGAGTTCTGAAGGCTGTTTTCAGAATGTCACTACCTCTGAGTGTGAGCTGATGATAACCGGATCTGAGGTCTATCTTTGAAAAATGACTACCCCTCTGAAGTTGGTCGAACAAGTCATCAATCCTGTGGATGGGATACTTATTCTTGATTGTGACTTTGTTCAACTGCCGATAGTAAACGCACATCCTGAGAGAACCATCTTTCTTTTTCACAAACAACAGTAGTGCACCCCATGCTGAAATACTAAGTCTGATGAAGCCCTTATCTAGAAGGTCTTTCAACTGCTCTTTCAATTCCTTAAGATCAGCTGGAGCCATTCTGTAAGGAGGAATAGAAATAGGCTGGGTATCTGGAAGTAGATCAATTCCAAAGTTTATTTCCCTTCCGGAAGGAACTCCGGGAAGATCTTCTGGAAACACTTCTTGGAACTCATTAACTACTGGAACTTACTCAAGAGTTGGGGTTTCAGAGCTTGAATCCTTAACCCAAACTAGATGATAAAGATAACCCTTAGAGATCATCTTTTTGGCCTTAAGGGAAGAAATGAATCGACCCGTAGGTGCTAAGCTACTACCCTTTCATTCTAAGATTGGTTCGTCTGGAAACTGAAAATGAACAATCCTAGTTCTACAATCGACTAAGGCATAACAAGAATGTAACCAATCCATGCCTAGAATGATATCGAAGTCTACCATTTCTAACACTACAAGATTTACTGAGGTGACTTTCTGAGAGACTGTGATAGGGAAATATTTGTATACCCGTCTAGCTATAACTGGGTCACTGACTGGAGTAGATACTGAGAAGAGTTGTGAAAGAGTTTCACGCACGATAAAATTAACAAAGAAAGTGAAGTTTTTCAGACATCCTAGGACTCTTAAACCTAATTCTCAGATACCAAGTTTGTCACGCCTCGAAGCTACCCCAAGGACGCGGACATAGGACCTAGGATCACGAGTGACCCCAAGCTAACCCTGAGCTGACATATCATAAGCATACTAAATAAACTGAAGTAAAGAAATACTGTGCGGAAGCTAAATCATGAGGTAAACTGAAATGATGAGGAATACTCATAAATTATCTGAATATATAAAACAGAGAATTTAACAGCAACTGAAAGGTCAAACTCAAATGCTAAAGCTGATTCTAACTATGTCTGAAAAGAGCCTCTAACTGACTATAAGTGTTGGGACATGCCCCAGCTAAATCTAACACAAACTAAAATTAAGACTAAAAGAAAAGGAAACATGTCTGTTGACCTCCGAGAATGAGAACTCACAACTAATACTGCTGAGCTGAAGATCGGGAACCAATCTATGCGTGATCTGGAAGCTGAGAACCTGAACCTACATCACGAAAAGATGTAGCGCAAAGTATGTGTTAGTACTTGAAAGGTACTGAGCATGCATGATAGAGTAAAGCTGAATAATAACATATTGAACAAAGAATATAACTGAGCAATTATATGATATAAGAATGGTACTATACTGAGAATACTGAACATGAACTAACTGAATGCAATGACCAAGTTTATAATTTGTTGAGACTCAAATCTGACTGTAACTGATAATATGGTAAATGCAATAGAATCTGACTGTGATGGAGATACTAATAACCGATATAAAATCACATGAGCTAAATGTGGAGTCTGATGTATCCGCCCTATCGAGAGGACCAAATATACCCTGCCAGAGGTATAGAGGCATGACTGGCGTGATCACTAAAATGATGCCCACAAAGGGGACTTACAACCTAGAGGGGCATGTAGTTCTGGGACTTGAGGGTGACTGACACTAGTCCAACTCGGTATAAAGTCTACTCCCAACTAATTATGTAAATAACACATTATGACTGAATTTCTGTAATATTGGATAGCTCAAAATACTGACATGCAAAATCTGATAATGCAACATCAATGTACTGATAATGAAACATTCGAATCTGAGGCATGTATATTTGAAATAACTGACCTAGCATGTGTAATTCATGACCTAAAAGAACTACATAGCTAGGGTTATGAGTTTATGGAAGCATCTACGCAAAACAATACTAAAATCATGATAATCTGATTAGGAACATTAAAGTAACTAATTCATAATGATCTTCTGAAATTCTAGAAACCCTAGGTCTAGAAAATATGAACGGAATCAAGAACCTGACTGAACTCTATGGACCTAATGGGTGAAAGGAACCCACTAGTGAAATCCCACATATCTGATGACGAATTCCACTGAGAAATCTTTTAATTTTGGGCTGGAACTGATGAAAACCTTGCTGCATTTTTGAACTAGGTTGGATTAATTCTTCTCCTCTATTTCTCTAGTTTGATCGATTTCTTGGGGAATGGTTTGACTAGGGTAAGTTCTAATTTGTTTACTAGGCTAAAACTGACCAAAACTACGTAGTTTAGGGGTTAAACGACGTAGTTTAGGTGTCCAACGCATAAGGAAAAGAACAAACAACCCCTAACTTAAAATCTACTGAAGCCGCCGACGGGACTGATCGATGATCCGTGGACGGATCCACGATCCATCCTGTCAGTCCGTCGATCGACTTCAGAGGATGGGTTCTGTGAGGTCCTGAGGGTCTCAACCTACAGACTGATCGACGGTCCGTCGACTGATCCACGATTCGTCTTGTCAGTACGTCGATCGACTTTAGAGGATGGATTCTGGGAAGTCCTGACGGTCTCGACCTACAGACTGATCGACGGTCCGTGGAGTGATCCACAATCCATCCAGTCAGTCCATCGATCGACTTCAGAGGATGGGTTATGGGAGGGGGTTGCACCACGGTCCACCAGAACGTACCGTGGGTCGCCCTACGGTCCGTGGGTGGCAATCGTGGGTTGCACCTGCAATTTCTGGAAAAAAATCTGCATTTTGATAGTTTTAGCATACAGGGTGTTACATATCAGTAAGGGAATCACTTTACAAACGTACAACACAATATTCTTTCTTTCTCATCAGGCAGATAAAAATACCAAAGACGCATAGAGGAATATCTAATATATGCAAAAAAAATACCAGGTGTAACCGATTTTCACATATCATTTTACATGATATTAATGATATCTATTTCTCCCAACTCAGCGTATATTTAACTTGAAGAAGAGAACTAAATCAACCATTATTCTTTATGAAAGATTATATTAACTTAGGAGAATCAAGTAAAAGAGACATGGAACGCAAGATAGGAGTAAAATTAAATGTCTAGTTGATTTAGCTCAAGTTAGAAAATTTATCGACCGATAAAAAGCTATTGGTTTCATATTCAGGTTGTTGTGCATCCACCTTAAATAATTACATTTATAAGAAACTAAAGAGAATCAATGAGCCCCCTAGTATTACCCGGAATGTGGCTTTTAGGCCCACTATAAATGTAATATAAATTCTCCATTTAAATATAGAAAGTCATATATCTGTGATTTCCTTTATTCTACATTGACCATGTTGGATCCAAAGATACATCTTTTATTACCATTTTTTTATGAATAGAAGATTGAGTCCCTTTTTTAGGAGAACATAAAATTATTTATCCTTATTGCTACAATGAGCTATATTCGTAAACCGCTAAGTGTATAAGTAAAGAGACATTTTTTCTTTCGTATATATTAAGTCCATTAAATATTTCATAAATAACATGAAAAGCCTAAAACATAAAATATATATAAGCAATTCATATAATGACTTCTTATGTTTATCCTCTGTTAAGCTCCTTGGTGTGCAGCAAGTAAGAACTATTCTAAGCACCTAGCCCAAAGAAAAATTTGAGAGTCCAAAATTGAATGAAGCAATGAAAGTCGACATAATAGAAACTTATAATCTCATGATGATATTGTTAACTATGATCAAACATAACACTTTCTTACCAAGAAATAGATCTTCCACTTCAGATGAACACCAAAAAACGAACAACACTAATATCAATAGAATAATTTAAAAAGAAAATGTGATCAAATAACTAATCAAAACGAGTAAAATGAAAAGAATAATATTTATTAGAAAATAATCAATAATTTATACTTCAAACACATGTTAAACATAATTTTATTTCAATACTCTTTTACTATAGAATTAAGCGAGGTGTACCTACACTATAACCATTTCACCAAAAAATGGATAGGAGTTTGAGGTATGAAGCTTCATTTGCTCCTTCCTATATCTCATATTTTCAGTTTTTTCCCTTTCTACCCAAAGTAAATGCAAATTCCCATACCTGCAATTAATAAATTGAAAAAAAACTCAATTATCAAGAGTACGAAAAATAAAATAAAATAAAAAAATATCTGTAAATAGAGAAAAACGAAGAGGATAATGAGAGCCAAAAAATCAACAACACATGAAAACAACCAATGTAATATAAATTCAGTTCATGCAACACGAATTCAATCCAAATACCAAATAAAGTAGCAAAATTGAAACAGAAATCAAGTCAATCAACTGAAAAATAAACAAAAGGAGATCGAAATCCTAAAAGTAAAAACTTAAAATCAAATCTAACAATGACAGGTCGATCTCTCCAAGAGAATATCATTAACGTAAGCATAAATAAATGGAAGAAGAAGATGCGAGGGGTATTTTCAGATAGATAATATGGTTGATGATTGAAACTCACCAGCAGAGAGAAATACCATTTTCATTCAAGCCTAAAAGAGAGTGTGAAATAAGACTTTGCATTTGCTATTCCACCATTTGAGAATTGCAGAAACACATGTAAAAGGAGCACATACACTTATTTGATAGCCAATAAAATAGACCCATACGATGCTAAAGGTAGAGAAGCCCAAATATATAATGTACAATTTAAACTACTTTAGGTACAATATGTAAATGCAGTGTTCATCCAACTACTGTTGGCTTATAAATAATAGAAAGAATATATATATATATATATATATATGGAAAAGAGTCAAAAGTACCCTTCATCCATCTTTTGGTAAAAAAATACACTTCTACTCAGCTGTTGGTCTAAAAACACCTTTCCATTCATCTTTTTGGCTCACATATACTCCGAAATCTAGAACCCTCTCTTTATTTAATTTTTTAAAAGTTTATTTTGAGGTCATGAAGAAGGATATTTTTTCTTGAATAAATTTGTTAAAAATATAATTTTTTAAATTAAAAAATTAGTAACTTTTTGTATTTGTTGTAGATTTTTTCTTTTTTAAAAATGATTTTTTTGGGGTCATGAAACATGCATATTATTTTAGCTTGGCTAAATTATAATAAAAAGTCTTTTTTATAAAATATAAGAACCACCAGATCGGTGGCATGTTAGCACACTTCTGACCAAATTTAATTATGTAATTAATTTTCACTACCTACAAACTACACTCTCAGGCTGGTATTTTTTTTCTTCGAGTACTTTATTTTAGTTTAACCAATTTTTGATAGGGGAAAAGTATCTTAACATCGTCATCAATGCTACACAAGTAATATTTCTTACTTTTTACATTTTTTAACCATGAAAATAACTTTATTGTACAGTTCATTTGAAATGAAGAAGAAGATATACATGTGATGAATACACGAACCATATAATATACACAAACAGTAAAAGCATAAATATTCAATAAATAATATAGATATTTTTTTAAAAAATATTTTTTATAATTTAGTCAATTTAAAACAATATACCTATTTCATCACCCGCAAAAAACTATTTAAAAAACCCTACAAGAAATACAAAATGCTACTACATTGGTATTTTAAAAAAACGTTTTAAATGTTTTTCTTATAATTTATCCAAATCAAAACAATATCCTTCTTCATCAATCCAAAAAAAACATAAAAAAATAAAATTCAATAAATACAAAAATCTATTAGATTTTAAAAAAATAAAAAATTAGGGTTCTTTTGACTTTGATAAATTATGGAGAAAATCTAGAAGATGTGAAGTTTTGTATCATCCAATAAGAAAATGGCACATCATAAATATTTTTATAAAAGAAAATGAAGAGAGGGTAGTTAATTTTAAGAGTATATGTGAGCCAAGTAGGTGAATGGAAGGGTATCTTTTGACCAAAAGATGAGTAGAAGGGTATTTTTAGACCAAATCTATTTGTGAAGAGTAGGTTTTGTTTAGCTTAGCTATAATGTAGTAATGTATTTCGGTTTAACTCAAGGCATATAGAGATATAAAAGTCATATTTCTTTCATGTTTTAGCCATTGGGATCTTTAGTATCAGTTTTGTTTTGTAAATAAATCTTCATTGGAAATTAGTCTTTTATGTCTTAATATGGAAAGCGAATATATATATATACTTTCATGCTTATGCAATGTAATATTAGTGTCACGGCCTAGACCGTTGTGAGTTGCACCCATACTAAATAACCTGGTTGGAGAACCGGCAACTAACATACACTATGCCCACAACACCATTTATAAAACCAAGTTCATCACAACTAAAAGAAAGAAGACATTTTTCAAATAACTAAGGATTGAGTCCTCATAAACCCAATCCATAGTCACAAAAAAAATTCAAAATCAAATGATTTAGTCCCCATAAACTCAACCAAATAATCGAAAACATTTGTACAAAAGGAAACCATAAGAACTGATATTCATGGCACAAAAAATGTAATGCCTATAATAAGGGGGATGCAACCCGAAGCATAAAACACTAAAAAAAATCTGAGAATGTCTAAATTCAGAAAGATGTACAACAACATAGAAATCCATGCCAATATAGAAGAATAGCTCACCTTAATAACTATCAATGCATATCGACTCCCAGTAAAACATCATGAAAGAAAAAATATATGGATTTATGTCCCACATGAACACAAATACAATGTCGGTCCTCTGATGGAACCATAAACATAAGTTGTATCCACTTATGGAATCCAAAGATCAATTGTTAGTGTCTCAGCCTGGTACCTGAGCCATCCATAGTTAATATACCAGTGTGATACCTAAACCAACCGTTTGTGGATATCCCTGTACAAGATGTGGTACTCAATCCAACCATTAGTATATAACAGGTGTCACACCCCGAGCCTACATTCTGGACGTGGCCGGCACTCGAGAACCACCACTGGTCCCCAAGCGAACCCTTGGTCTGGCTCAACACTAAGCGAAAGACTTTCTCAACAACATAGGAACTCAAATGCAAAGATTAACTCAATTGTCTCAAAATAAATAACTCAAAATGTTTAAAATATTCAACTAGTCATAAGATGGCAACTCAAGTCTTAGAACATTAACAATGGAAATGGAAAAGACTCCTCAAAATACTACTGTCTATGAAGCCTCTAATAGAATGATGGAAATCGAGACAAGACCTACAACATCCTGACAATCTAGAAATTAGATGTGAAACCCTCCGAAAGCAAGAAGGCTCACCCAAGCTAACTCTAACTACACGTTGTATCAACGGAGTGCCTGTTGATGACCCTGAACACATGTATATGCATCATGAAAAGATGCAGGTCGAATGACATCAGTACATTGAATGTACGAGCATGTAAGGGGAACATTGAAAATAGGTATATATATATATATATATATACATAGTTGAACTGATAGGAAGAGAAGACATACTCACCTCAACTCAACTCAACTCAACATGAAAACAATGAAAATAAGATGCAATATAAAAAGTTTTGTAAACAGTAGACAAGAAGTCAAAATGTTTAAAAATACCATAAGAAACTCTTTACTCTTATTTGGGATATTCTCTAACCGACAACCATCACTATGAACTAAGTGATTATACAGCATCTCGCCCACGCTGCCAGAACTGTCCTATACCTTGACGGGGTATAAAACTCCTCATCTAAGTGGATCCACTAAGCTATGCTTAAAAACAATAAGGAATCATCTAAGAAGTATGATCCCTTACCCATGTTGGATACATGGTTTATGAAGAATGTGAGTTTTCTGAACTCATCCCCATATCGGTGCTCAATACAAATCTCAATAATATATATAACTCTTGCTTAATGTTTAAAAACATAACTCATCCTCAACTTTAGATTATTACTCAAAAGATTCTCTTAAAAGAGATAATGCTCTAAACTCCTAATAAACTCGTTTAGAAATCAAGGTTTCCTCTCGTTTTAAATGCAAAAGTGTTTACACTTGGGAATACGTAGTTCCCTTATACTCATTTTGAAATATGAAACTCAACTCTCCTCAATCTCATACTCATTTACTTAGGTCTCAAATTTTTTTATAAATTATTGCAAAAGACTTCTCAAAATGACTGAGTGGCGCTGGACGCCAGCCCCTATATTACTGAACAGTAGTTGGGATGCACTAAATTGTGCGCTGTGCCAGGCCCCAAACTACTGGGTAGTAGTTCTAGCGCAGTGGTGGCGTGCTGCCCCACCTCCATGCCCAGATTTTTGACAATTTTTTCTTCTCTATTTCAAGGTCTAACTCATCTAGAATCAAATGATTCCTTCAAACTCCTTTGGAATCATATACCCAACACAATTAAAACGAAATCCACACAAAACCCACAAGAACAACACTCATTCGCAAGACCCTCACCTCAAAAACTTAACAAAACTCCATTGTTAAAGAATGAAGCACAAAACCTCAAGAACCTTATGAAGAATCTCAATATACACAATCTCATGGAAAATTTCATAAATGGAAACTCATGATTGGCGTGAGGGTGAACAAACCCAACACTATGAATGCTTACATACCTTGTAAGAACTAAGTTCTTGGAGAAATTCCTCAAAACTTGGAAGAACTTCTTGAAACGTTCTTCTTTTTCTCCTCTTAAACTTCTCTCTAAAGACCCTACGCTCTTTGGAATGACTAAAACTAATTCCAAACAGTTTAGACCCCTAAAAGAGTGAAAAAAAAGGTGATAGTCTAGTGGGGTAAGGAAAAGACCAAAATAATCCTCCTTAAAATGGATGAATTTCCTTAAATAGACAAGCTGCACTCAAACGGACATATCTCCTTTATCCGAACTTGGAATTTAGAAAACTTGGCGGAAAGAGGACTCAATGTCCATCAATTTTATACCTCATTGGCCACCTAACTAATCATGTGTTGAAGGTTATGCTCGTTTGAAGTTGACCCAAAACTCATAATTGTAGAGTAACTTCTACGAATCTCAATTTAGCTCTCTGAAAGTTCGAGGTGTTACAATATCTCCCTCTTGGGAACATTCATCCTCGAATGAGATCACTCTAAGTAGAACATGGTGTGGGAAAACGTCTAGCATTTAACTTAAACACCTAACATGCAATTCAGATATACTCAATATATCCACTTAAAGAGTACCAAGAAAAGAGTTAGTACCTTAGTTTAGAATTCCTCCGAAAGCAAAGAGATGTGGGTATCTCTTCTTCATATCCTCCTCAGCCTCCCAAGTCTCTTCCTCTAAAAATTGATATCTCCATAATACCTTGACTAATGAAACCTCCTTGGTTCTCAACTTACGAACCTGACAATCAAGAATCTAAACGGGTACCTCCTCATAAGAGAGGATATCCTTAATACCAATATTCTTAGTAGGTATAATAAGTGAAGGATCTCCCTTACACTTCTTCAACATAAAAATGTGAAATACCGGATGGACTGCTGCCAACTCTGACGGTAGCTCCATCTCATAAGCTACGTTTCCAATTCTCTTGGATATCCTATAAGGACCAATTTACTGGAGACTGAGTTTCCCCTTGTTGCCAAATCTCATAACACCCTTCATGGATGAAACCTTCAAGTAAACCCAATCATCCACCTCAAACTCTAAGTCTCTTCTTCTAACATCTGTATAGGATTTCTGATGACTTTGCATTGTTTTCAACCTTTCTTGCATAATTTTCACTTTCTCCATAGCTTGATGAACCAAGTCCGGTCCTATCAACCCAACTTCACCAACTTCAAACCATCCAATAGGAGATTTACATCTTTGCCCATAAAGGGCCTCATAAGGAGCCAATTGGATTCTAGAGTGATAGCTATTCTTATAAGAAAACTCTATGAGGGGTAAGTGATCATCACAATTGCCTTTGAAATCGATTACACAAGCCCACAACATATCCTTTAAAGTCAGAACCGTACTCTCTGCTTGACAATCAGTCGGAGGATGGAAATAAGTACTCAAATTTACCTTCGAACACAAACCTTTCTGGAAGGACTTACAAAATTGTGCGGTGAATTGTGCTCCTCTATCTGTAATGATAGATACAAGAACCCCATGAAGTTGGATTATCTCTTGAATATATAACCTAGCATAATCTTCTCTTGAAGAGTTGGTATTTACCAGCAAGAAATGGGCTGATTTAGTCATCCGATCTACAATCACCCGAATCGAATCATGCTGTCCGCGAGATCGCAAGCCTGTACTGAAATCCATATTGATCATCTCCCACTTCCATTACAGAATCTCTATATTATGAGCCAAACCACTGGGCCTTTGGTGCTATACCTTTACATGTTGACAATTCGGGCACTTAGCAACGAACTCGTAATAAACCTCTTAATACTACTCCACCAATAGACTTCCCTCAATTCACAGTACATCTCTGTGGAATTGTGATGGATTTAAAATCTGGAGCTATGAGCTTCCTCCATGATCCTCTCTTGGAGTTCATCTATCTTTGGTACACACAATCTACCTTAATACCTCAACACACCATCTCCCGCTTATTCAAAAGCCATAACTTTCTGCTTATGGACATTTGCCTACAATTCAAGCGAAATATGGTCTTGGTCTTGTTCCTATGTTATTTCAGACGCTAGTGATGATTCAGCCCTATTCATCACCACCGCTGCACCTTCATTGGAATCCAACAACTGGACTCCCAATCGTGCAAGTCTGTGCAGATATTTTGCTAATTATTTCTTACATTTCTCAACATGGACAGTACTACCCATAGATAACCTGGTCAAAACATCAACATCCATCTTAGCCTTACCTTGGTGATATAGAATACTCATGTCATAATCGTTGAGTAACTCCAACCACCTCCTCTGTCTTAGATTAAGCTCTTTCTGACTGAAAACATAACGAAAACTCTTGTGATCGGTGAACACATCTACATGAACACCCTAGAGATTGTGACGCCATATTTTCAAAGAAAATACTACAACAGCAAACTCTAGATCATCATTTGGGTAATTCTTTTCATGAATCATAAGATTTATGGAGGCATAGGCTATAACCTTACATTTCTGCATCAATACACAACCAAGCCAAACTCTGGACGCATCACAATAAACAACAAAGCATCGCGTACCTTCTGGTAGGGTCAACACTGGGTAGTAGTCAACCAAGTTTTTAATACATGAAAGCTTTTCTCACAAGTTTCAGACCATTGAAACTTAACTGCTTTCTGAGTCAACTTTTTCAACGGTGATGAAATAGATGAAAACCCCTCGGCGAACCTTCTATAGTAACCAACCAATCCCAAGAAACTCCTAATATCAGTTTGAGATCCCTTCATGTGAAACAACTCGGATCTGTTCTGCACTGCTTCTGTCTTCTGAGTGTCAACTCGGATCCCTTCATGTGAAACAACGTGGCCTAAGAATGCCACAGATACAAGCCAAAACTCACACATAGAAAATATAACATACAATTATCTATATTTGATAGTTTGGAGAACTACTCTGAGATGACTAGCATGATCCTCCTCATTCCTCGAATAAATCAGGATGTCATCAATTAACACGATAACAAATATGTCAAGATATGGTTTAAACACTCTGTTCATAAGGTCTATAAATGTTGCAGGAGCATTAGTCAAACAAAAGGACATAACCAAAAACTCATAATGACCATAACTGGTCCTGAATGCTGTCTTCGGGATCTCACTTTCCCTTACTCTCAACTGATATAAGCCAGATCTAAGGTCTATCTTAGAAAAATAAGTGGCATCCTGGAGTTTGTTGAAAAGATCATCAATTCTTTGAAGAGTATACTTATTATTTATGGTGACCTTGTTCAAATGGCGGTAGTCAATACACATCCTAAGATAACCATCTTTCTTCCTCACAAATAAGACCAGAGCATCCCATGGTGAGACACTAGGTCGAATAAAACCTTTATCAATGAGAACCATCAACTGCTCTTCTAACTTTTTTAACTTAGCTCGAGCAATCTATATGGCGGAATAGAGACAGTTGGATTATTAGTAAGAATGTCTATACCGAAGTCTATTTCTCTCTCAGGAGGGACTCCAGGAAGATCTTCTTGAAAGACCTCGGGAAACTCACTCACAACAGGGACTGACTGAATATGTGGTGTCTCAAAATTAGAGTCATTAACTCAGACTATGTGATAGATGCACCCCTTAGAGACTTCTGGCCTTAAGGTGTTAAATGAAGCGACCCTTAGGCACTGCTGAACTACTCCTCCACTCTAGAACCGGCTCATTAGGAAACTGGAACTTTAGTACTCGAGTTCTACAATCAATTAAGTTATAACAGGCATGAAGCCAATCCATACCTAGAATAACATAAAAGTCAACCATTGTAACACCCCAGATCTGAAAGAGGGCAAAAAGGCATTTTAAAGAAGCTGTAGGTGCCAAAGAGAGGAGGCCACCCAGGGCCTGCTGATGGGACCACCGACCGTAGTTGTGGTCTGTGGATGGCACTTCAGAAGGTCACCATGGTTTGACCAACGGACCATTGTTCAAACCACAGTCCGTGGTTGATGGTCCGTGGTCCAGACCCCCAGAAGACCCCTCTCAGATCCGAACAACTTACCACTAGGACGGGCCGTAGGTCAGTCCACGGTCCGTCTACCAGAGTCCGTAGGTCGTGAAGTTGGCAAATATTTTAGGGGCAGTTGGGTCTTTTTCTAATTAGTCTAGTCTAATACTATGTTGTTTTACCCCTCACTTAGACCCCTATATAAGTATTTTAACCACCAAATTTGCCAATAGAAATCATTCTCTCCAAATTCACCAAAAAGAAGAACTCTCAAATATTTCTATCTCTAGAAAGCTTGAAGTAGAAGGATTCAACCTAGGGTTTCAAGTCAAGTCTCAATTTCTCCATTGAAGATAAGAAATTGGCTTTGAGGTATGATAGTTTTCATCCATGAATTCCTTACATTCATGGAGTTCTCAAGTCAAAGTTAGAAATCCCAATTGAGTTAGGCTTTTCTTCAATTGCCATGGGTTCTCTTGATTATTGATTTAAATTATTAAATTATGATCTCTTATACATAAATTGATGAAATACTATGATTTTATGATGATTTCCCCATGAACCCGTGTAATCCCCATGTTTTCAAGTTATGAGCATATGATGAAGGATTTTGATTATGAGGAAGAGTTTTATGAAGTTAAGCATGTATTGATAGATTTACATGAATTTATGATGAAATCCATATCTAACCCATCTTTTCTAAATGTTGATGATTGAAAGTGGGTTTTGAACATGTAAAGGTAAATTATGGAATTATGCATGTTCATATGAAACTTATGCAAATATTTTAAGGATGCTTTGAGAGTGAAGTATCAATGATGATGTTGTTGTTGTGTTGTTGAAAGAATTGTTCTCATATACACATGAAATAATGATGTGAAAGGTTTTCTCACCTAATAAGGGTTCTACGGTTGAAAGGTCATCTCACCTAATTGAATCAAAGAATAAGAGTTATCCTAATGAAACCTATTTTTGATTGGTTATTGAATGATACCTTTCCATGGATTATGACTTAGCTTTGATTCTCAAGATGACGTGCCTTTCCATGGATAATAAGAACAAGTAAGAAATGACTATTATGTGGGGTTTATGCTTAGCACCAAGAGGATATTGAGATAGAAGCTCTCCCATGAGTAGAGGCCAGGTTTCTAGAATCAATCTCCTTATCCCTTACCTATGTTCCCCTATAGGATGCTTTTCTAGATAGATATTATCTAGTGGATCCACTTAAGCTAGAAGTTCATGATTCTACCTTGGCAAGTAGGACAACCCTTTTCGGTGTGGGAGACACCAGGGGATCATGTTATAGATCATATGGTCTCTATGTCGGTTAAGGATACTTCCCACATTAATAATGAACTAAGGTTACTTCAAGAAGAATCTCATATGTGTTCAAAGGTTTTAATGATATTAGCTTGCATTGACCATGTTTTATGAGTTATGTTTTCTAACCCTTTTATATCATGTTTTAGCTTGGTCATTTGCATTTCATGAAATGTCCCCTTTAACATGATTTAAATGTTTTATGCATAGCTATCATACTTTGTACATTGTTTTGTACTAACGCATACTCTTGCCTACATTTTCCCAAATGTAGTATCCGACAATTAAGGTCATCAGTTTCGTGGCTAGTGGTTGATATCGAGGTTTCGAGCTTTGGTGAGTTTTCCTGCTTCGAGGATGGAATTTCATTTTTCTTAGTTCTTTCTTGTATTTCAGTTTTGGACATGATGTATAGGCTAGGCCCAATTTCATTAGATTGTATTAGATGGCTAATGAGACAAGTCTTTTATACTTCCGCTTTACTTTTATAAAACTATTGGACTTGAAATGTTGTCTTTACTTCTTTGGTTCTATTTCTTATGTTATGAATGTTAAGTAGCTTTTATGGGACCTCTCAGGGTCCTATACACCATGTTACATCTAGGGTGTACCACTGTGTCATGACAACTATGTCTAGTTCAACTAAGTCAGCCATGGTTTCCTTGTGATTGACAAAGATGGTACAATCACGATAAACTCTCTCAGCTAGAATAGACTCACCAACAGGTGTGGAAACACAAAAGGGCACAAGAATTCGTTCGGGAAGGATATCAAATTTCATACCGATATACGGATTCACAAAAGATAGACTCACACATGTATCAAGTAATGCATATACATCAAAAGTAAAGACTTTGATCATACCAGTGACAACATCTGGTGAATTCTCCTGCTCTTGGTGACTGGTGATAGCATACATGCGGTTTGCTCCTCTGCTTGTCCCTGAAGTATCTCTTCTAGGAACAACTCTGTCTGACGAAGCCACTGAAGAAGATTAGGCTTTATTGCCCCCATTACTATTACCTATCATGTTCTTAGGGCACTCTCTCATTAAGTGACCCGCTGACCACGCTTGAAGCAGCCATTGAAGCCATCACTACACGTCCCTGGGTGGTTTCTACCACACTTAGCACATGAAGGAGTCTAAGTATTCCCTTTTGCCACACTACCTTGAGACTGAGTAGGTCGAGCACTAAAGTTCTGCGAATTATAATTTCAGAAGTCACCTCTATGCTTTGGTGTACGTGCACTAGTAGATGATGGAGCAGGCCCAGTTGGTCTTTGTTGAAAAGATGACCGGTTCACATTTCCAGCCTTTTGGTGACAGGACTTATTACATGTTTTCTTGGCCCTCTTATTACGAAACTCATCTCTATCTTTCAGCTTATCTTCCTCAACCTGTTGCACATGGATCATATGCGTGGTTGTGTCTGTGTCTCCTATCAACATAGCTGCTTTGCCCTCCTTAATTCACAAGAGAGACAACCCAAATACAAATAGATTCATCTTGCTTATCATATCTTCCACCATCTATGGAGCATAACGAGAAAGTTGAGTGAACTTGAGGTTGTACTCAAGCACACTCATGGCTTCCTATTTCAAGTTCAGAAATTCCCTCACCTTTGCTTCCCTTAGCTCGCGAGGAAAGAAACACCCCATGAAAGCACTTTTAAACACAGTCCAGCTAACAATTGGTGCCCCTTTAACCCTGCTCTTTTTCATTTGGTCGTACCAAATCCTAGCAACACCCTTTAGTTTGTATGCAACTAACTATACACGCTCAGCATCAACAACATGCATAACATCAAACACCCTCTGCAGCTCCTCCACAAAGTTCCCTAGATCCTCTGTGACATTTGATAGTGTGAAATCGGGTAGATTCATTTTCAAGAAATCATGGATCCTGGATGTATCAGCCACATCCTGACGAACCCCTCTCTGTTGACTGACTTGGTTGGTCACAACTTTACTTAACATCCGTATAGCATCCCGGAACTGAGAATTGGTGACCTCTCCTTAAGGGGGTTGCACTTCTAGTACATTGGGTACCCTTTGATCTTGAGGATCAACATTTCTCCTTGGAGGACGACCTCAAACAACTCTTCGTAGAGGTATGATCTGAAAATATACGCGCAAGCACGAATTAGAAAGAAACTTTTACAGAGTTGAAATCTATCGCACGAGGAAGAGTAAGAAGGAAGTGAAATGGTTCCTAAATGTTGTAGGCTCCTAATTATTGATGTGGCACACTTCACATCGATAATCAGGACTCTATAGACACGACTTCATAGACACCCTAGGACTCTTGAACTCTGATCTCTGATACCAAGTTTGTTACACCCCAAGCCTACAATCTGGACGTGGCGGGCACTCGAGAACCAACACTGGTCCCCAGGCAAACCCTTGGACTGGCTCAACACTCAGCGGAAGACTTTCTCAATAACAAAGGAACTCAAATGCAAAAGATTAACTCAATTGTCTAAAAATAAATAACTCAAAATGCTTAAAATATCTAACTAGCCATAAGAAGGCAACTAAAGTCTTAGAGTATTAACAATGGAAATGGAAAAGCCTCTTCAAAATATTACTGTCTATGAAGCCTCTAATATGATGAAGGAGGTCGAGACAAGACCCACGATATCCTAACAAACTAGAAAATAGATGTGAAACCCTTCGAGAGCAAGGAGGCTCACCAAACCTAACTGGAACTACAAGTGGTATCAACAGAGCACCTGTTGATGACCCTGAACACCTGTATCCGCATCATGAAAATATGCAGGTCGAATGACATCAGTACATTAAATGTACGAGCATGTAAGGAGAACACTTAAAACAGGTATATACATACATAGTTGAACTGATAGGAAGAGAAGACATACTCACCTCAACTCAACGTGAAAGAAATGATAATAAGATGCAATATATAAAGCTTTGTAAACAGTAGACAAGAACTCAAAATGTGTAAAAATACAATAATAAACTCTTTACTCTTATTTGGGAGAATCTCTAACCGACAACCATCACTATGAGCTACGTGATGATACAACGTCTCGCCCACGCTGCCAGAACTGTCCTATACCTTGCCGGAGTATAGAAATCCTCAGCTAAGTGGATCCACTAAGTTATGCTTAAAAACAATAAGGAATCATCTAAAAGTATGATCCTTTACACATATTGGCTACATGGTTTATGAGGAATGTGAGTTGTCTGAACTCATCCCCATATCAGTGCTCAATACTACTCCCAATAATATATTTAACTCTTGCTCAATGATTTAAAATATAACTCATCCTCAACTTGAGATTATTACTCAATAGATTCTCTTAAAAGAAATAATGCTCAAAACTTCTCATAAACTAGTTTAGAATTCAAGGTTTCCTCCCGTTTTAAATGCAAAAGTGTTTACACTTGGGAAAACTTAGTTCCCTTATACTCATTTTTAAATATGAAACTCAACTCTCCTGATTCTCATACATATTTACTCAGGTTTCAAAACAATTTATAAATGATTGCAAATGACTTCTCAAAATGACTCAAACGGACTTTCTCAAACTTTCCTCTTAACTTTACCTTGAATTTAGAATGTGAATTAAAGATTATGCTTTGGATATGCATGATCTCTCAAGGATTATTGAAGATTTTAAGCGTGGATATCAAGTGGAGAACATAGGTACGATTCGAGGGAACACACACGGAAAGAAGGTAGGAAGGGTAAGGGACCTGGCGACCTTGGCGCACTTAGTGGCCTGGGGCGCCAGCCCCAAAATTACTGAACAGTAGTTGGGGCGCACCGCGCCAGGCTTTAAACTAGTGGGAAGTAGTTCTGGTGCAGTGGTTACGCGCAGCCCCACCCCCATGCCCAGACTTTTGATAATTTTTCTTCTCAATTCCAAGGCCTAACTCATCTAGAATCGAATGATTTCCTTCAAATTTCTTTGGAATCATAAAACCAAAAAAATTAAAATGAAATCCACACAAAACCCACAAGAACAACACTCATTCGCAAGACCCTCACCTCAAGAACTCAACAAAAATCAATTGTTAAAGAATGAAGCACAAAACCAAAAAAACCTCATCAAGAATCTTAATATATAAAATCTCTTAGACGAATTCATAAATGGAAACTCATGATTGGCATGAGGGTGAACAAACCCAACACTATGAAAGCTTACATACCTCCTAAGATCGGCGAATATCCTCAAAGCTTGGAAGAACTTCTTGAAACGTTCTTGTTTTTCTCCTCTTGAACTTCTCTCTAAAAACCATGTGCTATTTTGGAAGGACTAAAAGTGATTCCATTCAGTTTAGACCCCTAAAAGAGTGAAAAACCTGCTAGGCTAGTGGGGTAAGGAAACGACCTAAATACCCCTCCTTAAAATGGATGAATTACCTTAACTAGACCGGCTGCACTCAAATGGGCATATATCCTTCATCTGAACTCGAAATTAAGCAAACTCGGCGGGGTTTGAAAGAGGAATCAACGACCTTCGATTTGATACCTTAGGAGCCACCGAACTCATCTTGTGTTGAAAGATATTATCGCTTGAAGTTCACCCAAAACTCACAATTGAAGAGTCACTTGTATGAATATCAATTTAGCTCTTTCAAAGTCCGAGGTGATACAACACACATGACATTAGACCCAACCGTGGAAATATCCAGTACCAGGCATTGTACCCGAGCAAACCAGCAAACATAGATGATCATGCACAATCACAAACAACATGAATAACAACACTTGAAACCACAAGTCACATAGCTAGTTCATTCATGAGATTATTAACAAGATGTCATTTCTATTGCCTCCCTTTATTTTCCCTAACATGTATTGAACAATGATACAATAAAGAAATAAACATGCATATATACACAAACAAGAAATGTACAACCATCACCTACCTTGAATCAAGCCTCATGGAAACTCTAAAGATCCCGAGCTTTCCCTTTTTGAATTGTCTTTGCTTGTCCTTGGTCTAAAACAAATAATAAAAGAAACAATCAATCCATAATGTTCTAATTTTACCCAGATTAAAATCAATCCTAAGCCCAGGCCAATTCATGATCATCATCCCCAAATTAGGGATTTTCCCACCATGAAATCATGTAACCCCCCCCCCTCTCCTCCCATAAGAGGAATTACTTTGATTCTATGGTTTAAGAATCAATGAAAAAGCTTGGGGAGTAACATATGTTACCTTTACTGACAAACTCCGTGGGAAATTGGGTAAAAAGAGCACTAAATAACTCCTCCCAAGTCAAACAACAAAAGTGACGAAGAGGAGGGTTTGGGGTTATGTCTACATAATATCATGTTTTGCCTCGCTATAGCTGTCAAGCCTACTATAACGACTCTATTGTAGGGGAACTTACCATGCTATTTCAGTGTGCACACTCTGCTATAGCGGTTTGAGTCCCCCTTTAGTGGATTATGTGAATATCAGAGACTAGAAAATCCCTGAAAATTCAATTTTTTCACTATATACCTTTTTTGTTGACATCCAGAACAACCCCTTTACGCCAAATTCAATCCCGGGAGTTCTCCTAGTCTGAATTTTATTTTGTGAAGCCCTACGGGTTTCTTAACATCTTGGCTATGATAATATATTAACGAAGCCTCATTCAACACCATATTTTCTGAGATGGTACTAGACCGCACCTAGCCCAAATATTGTCTAAGGCTGGCCTAGGAAACAAATATTAAGTTAGTACCTGGAATGTTTTTTGGCCCAATTTTTTTCACTATTTGTCTACTCTGACCAACCAGAAAGGGTCGTTACAATAGATACCAATTTATGCATCACTCGTTCCCATGTGATCAAACAAGGAAAGCTAGGTACAAATAGAAAATAGGGTAGTACCTAAATCCTCAAAGAAGTAGCGGTGCTTGTTTTGCATGTCCCTTTAAGTATCCGTAGTAGCCTCCTCAACATGATGGTGTTTCAACTGAACCTTTACTGATTTGATCTCCTTGGTCTTCAAAATCAGTCACACACCTCTCTAAATATATTCCAATACATGAATAGTCCTCTAAGACTGACCGTCGGTCTATAGTTGGAAGGCTGTAATGAAAGTGAGTTACGTGCCCAATCCCTTATGCAAGATACCCCAAAACACCGAAGTAAAGTTAGTGCGTGTTAAATGATAGAAAGGGGCAACCTGTGCAACCTTACTATCTCCTTGACATAATCTTGGTTGACTATTCAGAGTTGAAATCCACTCTTGCTGAAATAAAATGGGCTGATTTAGTCAATGATAATGCTCAACTACACTTCATCCGATTCTAAGTGTAGGCGGTCGTAATCGAGTATAAACCCAACGAAGAGTTGAGGTCGATCCCACAGGGAGTGATATGGTAGAGAATTCAATTACGAAGTGAAAGAAGTGTTCCAATTGTTTGTAGAAGTAGATATTTTCGAAACAATTAAAGTAAATGGCAGGGGTTTGACAACTAGTGTCAATTGGGGGGATTAGAGTTAGCATTTAACAATTACGAGGACACGAGAGTAATCAAGTAGAGAGGGATCCTTGGGGATGTGATCGATTAAATTCCATTTTCGTTGTATAGGTGATTATTATTTACTAAAAGTCGTTGAATCTTTAGGTGTAAAAACTATTTATCAATCAACTATTTTGAATCAAGCGAGTTCTCTCGAACCTCGACAAGCCCAACAAATATGAACAACCCAAAATCTCAATTAATCAACTCTCTCGAGATAGATTAGTAGGATTGAATTTAGACCCACTTTCTCAAGCTGAATCCATAAAAACCCGATCAGTACAATTGATGTAATCCTCAATAGGAATTACAACTAAAATGCAGAAATTGAAAGACAAGAAATAAAGATAAATAGATAGACACACAAAGAGGAAACAAAAAGCAACCAAATGGTATATTAAACCCTAAGACCTCAATCCATTAATCCTACAATAGCACCTAACTCTTACGTAGACCTCAAGGGAATCGAATTCACCTTGCAACCCACGTTTCTAAGCAAAGATCAATCACAAGCTTTACCAAGCTCTTAACACTCATACAAGAGTTTTCAATGTTCAATATTCAAAATAGTCTAACGCTCAAATGAACCCAAACTAGCTATTTATAGGTTTAGATAATGATTGTAAAAAGGGGCCCAAAAGTGACCCGAAATGGCCAATGGACGAGCCAAGTCGGGCTCGCCTAGTTACTCAGCGACGATTCCTGCTGCTAGCCACATTCTGGAACATTGGGCGAGCTAGGGTCATTGCCCAAGCCATTGGGTGACACGCCGATTGTCTCCTGCTCACAAAAAGTGGCAGTGTTCCCCCATGCGATCTTCAAGGTATGGAATCCCTTGTTTTCCATCACACCATATTGAGGACCTCTATCTTCATGAATAATCCTTGCATCTTTTGAAGGTCTCATGCTTGGCTTCTAGTGAATGACCTTGATGAGATCCAGACTGCATCATTCTCTTCTTCTTGAAAGGAATTTGTCTGCAAATTCAATGGATCATCATCCTCAAGAGTTGAAAATGGAGAACTGTCACAAACATTGAAAGTTTTGTGCACTTGATACTCCGAAGGAAGATCAACCTTGTTTGCATTTTCATTGAGCCTTTCAAGCAATTGAAATGGACCATCACCTCTTGGAATCAATTTCGTCTTCCGATGGGTGGGAAATCGTTCCTTGCTAAAGTGCACCCATACCCAATCACCTGGTTCAAGCACAATTCTCTTGCGGCCCTTGTTCACTTTTTTTTTACTTCTTGGTTATTCTTTTCTAGGTGAAGCCGCACCTTTTCATAAATTTTATTCATGGTTTCAGCCTTTTTGCTCCCATCTAAGCTTAAGACAACATCTTGAGAAAAAGGAGTGAGATCTAAAGGGGTTAGGGGTTTAAAACCATATACCACTTCAAAAGGGTCATGCCAATAGTTCTATGAATAACTCGATTATAAGCAAACTCAACTAAAGTCAAATGTTCCTCCCATGAGGCCAACTTTCCATGCACTACGGCACGAACCATAGAACCTAAGGTCCTATTCACAACTTCAGTTTGGCCATCGGTTTGTGGGTGACAAGATGTCGAGAACAATAACTTGGTACCAAGTCTACCCCACAATTACTTCCAAAAGTGACTAAGGAATTTTGGATCCCTATCACTTACGATGGTTTGAGGAATTCCATGCAATTTAAAAACATTTACAACAAACAAAGATGCCACATTGGAAGCATCATCACATTTATGACATGGAATAAAATGAGCCATCTTTGAAAATCGATAAACAACAACAAAGATGTTATCTCTACCTCTTTTTGTCCTTGGCAAACCCAAAACAAAATCCATTGAAATATCAAGACAAGGTCTTTGAATGGTGGGGAGTGGAGTGTATAAATCATGGGGAAGGAGGCGTAACTTAGCACTTCGACATTCAATACATTGGCACAAATTCGAACAACGTCCTTGTGTATTCTAGACAAATAGAATTGTTCCTCAAGAATTCCCCTTGTTTTATCAATACCAAAATGACCCATTAACCCTCATTGTTTGCCTCTCTCACAAATAATTCTCTCCAACATCTCATAGGCACACAAAGTCTCTTGACTTTGAACAAGAAACCATCAAACTTAGAATAGGGAGTAGAAGATATATCCCTAATCCACCTTTGCCTCTCCCATTCCTCATAATCTTTGAAGATTTGAGCAAACACGGGATCCTTGGAATACAATGTGATAGTAGGAGAAATAGTGTGGTCGTGCCCACTTGTGGAAGCACGGAAAGTAGCTTGTGGTGTAGAGTTAGTAGAGTTAACTCGACCCTCCACATTGATTATTCTATCATCCATCCCTGACACACTACCCTTCACGGTGTCCATTTTCCCATCTATGTTCTCCATCCTCCAACCCATATTGGTTATCGCCTCCATTATAGATTCCAAGGTAACCCCTCCTGTGGGTGGTTGGGTTTCTCCTCCGGTTTCCATTGTGCCTAGCAATAAGACAACTCACAAAACAATAAACAATGTAAGCGTTAGTTAAAATAAACTCACAATCACTCATGTTTACACACCTTTGATTGCATCTCAAATTGGCGCGGCTAAGGTTTTTTTTTAAATATATATTAACGACCCTTGAGGGGGTCAGGGGCTGAGCAACACCCGCAGGTCTTAACATTAATAACAAAATTAAACAAAATACAAGGAGGGAGACATAAACCTTACCTCCGATCCTATGTTGGTGCATGAGTCGACCTTCCTACTAAGGATAATCAACTCCTCCCCAAACTATAAAAAAAACCTACTAACTATCCGCCTAAAAGAGAGGACTCCTCTCTATACACAATAACTAGTAAGCATTAAACAAGGGAGACTCTCCCCTTATAAAAGTCAGAAAAAAATAAAATCTACATCTATTCACAAAAGCTATAACCGAGCAAGGACATAGCCTAGATGAAGAGGTTGATAAAACTAAGAGTGTATAGGGACTTCTATACATTTAAATCATACTCAAGGGGGGCTGTTTGATCTTCTTCATTTTCTTCCTTCTAAAATTTTCCATACCCATCTTATCAAGAAGATAGCTACTTTTAGTTACTGTTGGCAGATGTTGGTATGTGCAGTACTGCTGGATAATATCTGATTTGGGACTATTCTTTGCTAGGAAATCAGCTGTGTTGTTGGCCTCTCTGAAGATATGGAAGTATTTGAAAAATTCCAGCTGGTTTGAGAGCCTAAGAAGCTCCCTGATATGATGTTGAATCTTCCATGGTGGCTGGCTGCAGTGGTTAATCCAATTGGCAAGCAGTTCAGAGTCAACTTCAAGTATTATTTTCTTGAATCCATGTTGCAAACTCTAATGAATACCCTGTATAGCATCAAGGGTTTCTTCCTGGTTGTTGGTACCTATGCCAAGGGGAATGCTGAAGGCATAAATCATGTTGCCTTGATGATCTATCAGAATGCCCCCTCCTCCTATCTTTCCAGGATTATTTAGAGCACTACCATCCGTATTGAGTTTAAGAATGTTATTGGGAGGTCTCTCCCAACTAACTTCCCACACCTTGATTTCATGTTTGCATCCCTCTATCATGTTTAAAAGATCATGCCAATTGTTAGGCCATTGGAGATAGGGGAATGCAATTGTAATTAACTGCATAATGTCCTTGTGAATTAGAAACTCAACTCTGGCAGTGCTAGATCCCCCCCCCCATATTTTTCCGAACACCTTTTCTTCCATAAATTCAAGCAAATAACCATAGGTAAGGAGTGAAGCAGAAATTTCTGCACTTTATTTTCGTGCTCCATCCCCCACCAGGTTGTCAGCAGGTTCCTTAAAGTGGACTGGATATGAGAAATGTTAGCAGATGGTGCAAGGTGCTCCAAATAAAGTTAGCAAAATTGCCATTAACCAATATGTGATCAATTTCATCCCATCCCGGCCTTATGCAGCAAGAACAGTTGGCTGGAGTAGTTCCAAATGTGATAATTTTTCATTAGTTGGGAGCTTGTTTCTTAGTGCCCTCCAAATGAAAAATGAAATCTTGAAGGGAATATGTTTATGCCAGAGGAGTGTATTGATGATGTTTCTGATCTTCTTTTGCCTGACAATATCCCATGTTGAGGGAACATGAGAAGGCACCATTCTCATTTGGCTTCCACACACCAGCATCAAGAACCCCCTCCTGAAGCTGAAACCTGCAATTTAAAATTCATGGAACTAGGAGAGGAGGCACTCTTTGTCTGATCATTGTTTCATTCCATTGTCCATCTACCAGAAATTGGGAGATGGTGATGTTATTGTGACTAGTAATGGAGTCAGAATGTTGAGCTGAATGCCCATCCCCCAACCAATTGTCCCACCAGAAAAAAACTATTCCCTGAATGAATCTTCCAGATGATGTAGGGTTCAGCAATACTCTTCTTTTTCATCATGTGTTTCCAAACAAGAGATTGTCCAGTATGATATTTCTTGGCAACAGGATTTGATCTTTGACAGTACTTTGCATTCAAAAATTGACCCCATAAGGAATTTTTGGCCTTGAAATTCCACCACTGTTTGATTTGTAATGAAGTGCACACATCCTCAATTTTCCTGATTCCAATGCCCCCTTCTTCATAAGGAGAACCAAGAGTTTCCCATGAAGCCCAATGGTACTTCTTCTTGTCCTTTTCAAAACCCCAAAAAAAGTCAGCAATCATCCTTTTAACGTATTTAAGAGTGGTTTTGGGGGGAGATATATCAGCCATCGTATGAATAGGAATATATTGGAGAGCATGTTTTATCAATAAAATTCTACCCCCAAAACTCAGAATCCTTGACTGCCACCCACTGATTTTCTTCACCACTTTTGCCACTAATTCTTAATAATAAATAATCCTTTGTCCTCCAATATACAAAGGACATGCCAAGTTGGTGATAGGACTAGGTTTTTGTGAAAAATCTGTGGTATCTTGAATAAGAGAAATGATTTCATTTGCAGTATTTGGGGGAATCATGAAATGACTTTTGTTTTTGTTGATGAGTTGGTCAGAAACAGCTTCATAGGTGCTAAGAGTCTTCATAATTAATTGTCAAGAGCTCCTAGTTCCTGAAGTAAAAATGATCACATCATCAGCAAAGCTTAAGTGGTTGATTTGAGGACCTCTAGTTTCCATCTGAAAACCTTTATAATTCTGATCTTGGTGCAACAGGTTCAACATTCTTGAGAGAACTTCAGCTCCTAAAATAAATAGGGCTGGAGATAATGGATCACCTTGCTTAAGTCCGCTAGTGGAATGACAAAACCCATGTCTTGTCCCATTGATAATAACTGAGAACCAGTTGTTACTCATTGTTCTCTAAACTAAATCAATAAACACCTCTCCAAAACCCATTTTCCTCAAAACTAGGCCAGTGAAAGACTAAGATACCCTGTCATAGGCCTTGGTGATGTCGAGCTTTATTACCATATTATCACCTGCTTTGGGTTTCTTGATGTTGTGAGTGATTTCTTGAGCCAACATGATGTTTTCTGAGATTCTCCTTCCCTTCACAAAACCTGATTGATTTTCTTAGATAAGACTGGGAAGAATTGGTGCCAGTCTGAGACAAAGAATCTTTGAGATGATCTTATTAGTAAAATTGCTTAAACTAATAGGTCTGAAGTCATTGAATCTGTTAGGATGCTGCACTTTGGGAAGAAGAACTAGACACGCATGAGACATGAATTTTGGCATGATGTGCCCATTGAAATAATATAGGACAGCTTCAAATAAATCTTTTTGGATTATCTCCCCGCAGGCTTGATAGAACTTCCCTCCAAATCCATCCGGTCCCGGGGCAGAATTAGGGTTCATAGAGTACACCACCTGCTTTAATTCTTCTGTAGTAGGCACTTCTTGAAGGATTTAATTTTGCTCCTCTTAAACCATCCTTGGAATACACTGGAGAATATTTTCAGCAATCCTGTTCTCATGCCCTGAAAAAATATCCTGGAAATAAACACAGGCTGCCTGGGCCATCTTTTCATCTCCCTGAATCCATTCATCATCATCATTACAAATTTTGTGAATGAAGAGTTTTCTCCTTCTTCCTCGCATGATAGAATGAAAGTATTTTGAGTTGGCATCTCCCTTCTTAAACTATTGTAATTGAGTCTTTTGTTTAAGAATGGAAGCTTCCAACTTATGATACTTCATGTATTTGGCATTACAAAGATAAAGCTTAGCCCTGTTATCTTCTGAATTGTTCTGAATAACCTCTTCTTCAGCCACTCTTACCTGCTCCTCATAATCTTTGATTGTATCAAATATATCACCATATTCTTGTCTTGACCAAGTGCTAAGAGTAGAGGCTATTCTTTTCATTTTCTGATGCAGTCTCCACATAGTGTTGCCATGTACCTCTCTTTCCCAGCATTCCTTGACTTTCAGCATAAAGTTCTCATTCTCAGTCCAACAGTGAAGAAATTTAAAGTACTTTACTTGATGATCCATTCTAACAAAAATTCCCATAAGCAGAGGCTTGTGGTCAGACCCCACAACTGGCATATGAACAATAGTGGTTTGGGGCATGACTTCAAGCCACTTGTCATTAGTCATGGCTCTATCTAGTCGCTTCCACACTCTAGCCTCTGTTGATCTTTGGTTAAACCAGGTATAATAATGGCCATTTTACCCGAGATCTATCAAACCACATGCTTCTATTATACTGAGAAAGTCAAAACTTTTATTCATGTTGTAAGAAAGTCCTCCATGCTTTTCCTCTGTAGAAGTTATTACATTAAAGTCACCAATAGTGCACCATGGAATGTTTCTGTTGGATAACTGAATAAGTTTATCCCATATGGGTCTTCTGAGGTGATCCTTACACTTAGCATAAATGAATGAAACCATAAAATTCTCCTTGAATTCTACATGTTTCAACTCACAAGTAATATGTTGATCTTGATCATCTAGGATTTTACAATCCATGTCATTGGTCCAAAAAATCCAATTATGTAATTCAACTTAGCAATTGGGATTTTCTTGAAAAAAAAATTGGGATTTTCTTGAAAAACGTTTTGACTCTATATTTTTTTTGTAACAAAACCCAAGACTAGAATCGTAAGAACGAAAGTAAGCCTTGCTCTGGTACCAAATGATGTAATTCTCAATAGGAATTACAACTAAAATGCGGAAATTGAAAGAAATGAAATAAACATAAATAGATAGACAAACAAAGAGGAAACAAAAAGCAACCAAAGGGTATATTAAACCCTAAGACCTCAATCCGTTAATCCTATAATAGCACCTAACTCTTACGTAGACCTCAAGGGAATGGAATTCACCTTGCAACCCACGTTTCTATGCAAATATCAACCAAAAGCTTTACCAAGCTCTCAACACTTATTCAAGACTTTTCAATGTTCAATATTCAAAATAGACTAACTCTAAAATGAAAACTTGCTTATGTGTTTTGATTAGTAATTTTTTATTCAAAATAATTAACATGGGATAAAGAATTAGGTTTCGACATCTTTAATAGTAACTTTTACTTCCAAAAATTGGGACGTTATTTGAAGAAGGTCACAACACCAATTTTTCTAGAGGTGCATGTTAGCAAGGATCCGTAAATTACACCAAGTCTAATGGACGACGGAAAAAACAGCCTCTACCGGTGCAACCAGCTACACCAATAGAAGTGGAGGGCATTCAAGATGCAACGATGGATCTTTAAGACTGTCAAGTTACTACGTCAGATGGTATTGAAAAACCCCAAGCCTCTATGTGGTTGATACACCGGATGCCGAGGAGAGGGAGATCACACACTAATTTTCAACATCCACCATCACAAAAAGCTCACAAATAAATTCTGCCACTAAAGGCAGAGAAACCCTCTTCAACAATGTGACAGATTGAGTGACCACTATAGATTGAGAGACCACATGATCCCGATGAAGGATCTCCGAATGCATCAAGGAAATTGAGCTTCTTAGCAACATCAAGAGATGAGAACCATGTGGTAAATGGGAATCATTCACAAAAACAAGGTATCACACTTGATTACTGTCAACCAGTGTTGAGAGATGGTACAAACGTTAGTAGGCTATACCCAAAGAGAATCAGGTCACAACTAGAAAGGTGGAAAAAATGTTAATAGGATATGTCATTGCGGGTATTCCACAGTTTCAAGAGATGTTGAGATTAACCTATGCAGTATGTAAGTTATATCAACGCCACTTCTCTACCTCCATGATAAGGGATACTTTATGTTAAATTTTAAATATAAAGAGGATATGGCACAAGTGCTCGATGAAGGTTGATGAGTCGGGGATTTCGACTTATTTAGGGCTTAATATGTAGAGTTTTAGTGTCCTCAATGCCTATTTTATGCTCTAAGCCGATGTTTAAATGCTAATTTGTAGCAATTAAGGCAAAAGAGGAAGGCAAGGATAATATCGGGAAAAAAGAAGAGAAAAAGCTGAAGAAACGAAAGGCTGATGATCGCCAAAGCCACTCGGCGAGTCGCTGAGTGGCTCTTTAGCTCGCCAAAAGTTACAGCAGGCCAGCCCATGAACAAAGCCAACTCGGTGATATAAAGGGTGATTCGGTGAAGCACCAACTGGATTGGCAATGGAGATTTAGCCTGCCTACAGTTACTGAGTGATTGGTGAAAAAGCAAGCCAAAAAGGCGATAGAAAGGAGCATTCGGCGCATCGCCGAACAGGTTGGCGAGCCCGACCTCGATCGCCTAAAGTTACAGCAAAGAAAAGGGAAAAATTCAAGCCAAGAAAGTGATGAAGGGAGCGTGCGGCGCATCGCCGACCTGGTTGGTGAAGCCCGACTTATTTCGCCGAATGTCTGCAAAGCTGAAAATCTGGAAACGTATAAATGGAATTTTAAAAAGAAGAAAGAGGAGTTCTAAAGTTTTGGAGAGTTCTATTTCTGGGTTTTTGATCTCTAACACTGTTCTTTGAGTTTGTGAGTAGAGATTTAGGGTTATATTGGTTTTGAACTCAATTTGAGCATTTTGAAGACTTGTAGATTGTTACCCAAGCTAATGGAAAACGTAGTTGGTAACTATTTCTTATTTTTTATTATGTGTGGCTAAAACCCCCATTCTTGGACGTGTGATTATGTGATTGAATGATCCAATTAGCTTATGGGTGTTAGTATTTACTAATTTTAATGTTGATTTAAAATGGGTTCAATTGATAGATGAGTTTTTATTGATGAATTGTAGCTGCAAATACAATTCTAGCCTAGTATTCTAAGCTTTCTTGACAAAGAGGTTTTAGAGTTAAAACTATTAATTGATGATTGTAGTGATTGGGTTATTGTTGACTTACCTTGAGAAAGATGGTCTAAATTTAATCCAACCAATCTAGCTTGAAAGAATAGATTAATTGAGGTATTGGGCTATTTATATGTGTTATGCTAGTTGAGGTTCGAGAGAACTCGCTTGATATGCGATAGTTGATTTAGAAATGACTATTGCACTTAAAGCAGAGCCTACCCACTAAGGTTCAATAAATTTTAGTAAACGTTAATCACCCATATAGCGAAATTAGTGTTCAATCGATCACATCCCCAAGGATCCATCTCTACTTTATTTCTCCTGTGTGTTCTTAGTTGTTAATTGTTCACTCTAATCCCCCCAATTGACATTAATTGTCAAACCCCAACCATTTACTTTAATTATTTAAAAAATATCTACTTCTACAAACGATTAGAACACTCCTTTAACTTTGTAATTGAATTATTTACTTTATCACTCCTTGTGGAATCAACCCCTACTCTTAGTTGGTTTTACACTTGATTGTGACCACCTACACTTAAAATAGAATGAAGTATAGCTGAGCGTTATCAAAAATGGCACCGCTGCCGGGGAGTGGTGTTTGAAATTCTTCTAGTGAAGTTTAGTTGTGAACTGATTGTGTTGTAGTTGAATCCACTTATTTTTGTGCTTTGTTTGTTGCTCTTAAACAATTGACGAGATGAGTGTTAACTGGAGCAACTCTAGTGAACTTGGGCATAATGTTGACATCAGTAACATGCACAATGTCAATGAAGATCAGTTGGGAAGTGTGAGTGCTATTCGATTGCCTCCGGTTGTAGGCAATGTTATGTTTCATGTGACTAGCACTATGTTGCAGCTGTTGCAAATGAATTGTATATTTGGAGGTTTATCCACTGAGGATGCTCATGACCTCATCCGAAACTTTATGGATGTGTGTGGGCCATTTCTTTTAAGAACATCACTCATGAGTCAGTCCGATTTTGGTTGTTTCCCTTTTCTCTAATGGGGGAGGCAACGAAGTGGTTGGCTAATTTACCAAGGGATTCAATCACTTATTAGGAGGAACTAGCTGATGCATTTTATGTAAGGTTTTTCCCTCTCTCAAAGATGGTGACATTGAGAGATAACATTCAAAACTTTAAGCGAGTGGATGGTGAACCAATTCATGAGACATGGCTAAGTTTTCAGAAGTTGTTGCTTCAATGCCCAAATCATGGACTCCCTAACAATGTGTTGCTACCATACTTCTACCGGATTCTAGAATCAGTCAACAAGGGTGTGGCTGACCAACTTGTTCGAGGAGGAATTATGCAACAACCATTTGAAATAGCATCTACTCTTCTTGATGAAATAGCAAAGATCAACCTTGCTTGGTGCACTAGAGAGGATCAAGTGTCTCCTTTCAACTTCAGGATGACAAAGGAACAAATTGAAAATGACCAAGAGCAGGATGAAAACATGAGCAAGATAATGTCCCAAATTGAATTGTTAAAAAACAGGTCATGGAGAGTGTTTATGAAAACAAAGAGGTAAAAAGAGTGTCAAGACGTGAGGAGGGTTCTTACCCGGGCTCTTTAAAGTTGGGTGGGAATCAAGGTTGGAACACACTTATTGAGGATGGATGAAGAAGTTACAATTGAGATTAGGCTGACCAAAATGACTTTTTGAGGAGAGAGGATGACTATGATTCTTGTTACATGCAAATAGGTGACAACCCAAGATCTGCGGGCAGTTCTAGAAGCCTTCGAGTTGATTATTTATTATCACGCATTCTAGATATGGTTGAAGGATCTGATGACATGCGTAAGAAAATGAGTTCTGACTTCCCATCCTTTAAGAATAAATTAAATTCTCACTCGGAGTTTATCAAGCAACTTGAATGTCAAATGAGTCAGTTTTCAGCCTAGTTAGAGTCCAAGCCACTAGAGAGGGTCGCAAATGATATAATGGTCAAATTAGTGGTTTATCATGATAAATGCTTGGTTGTGTTGACCCGGAATTGAAAAGTAGTAGGTGGTGATGTGAAAGTGAAAGGTGATGCAAACACTAGTAAAGAAGGAAATGATGCCATCAGTGTAGAGGGATCCGAACAAGCACCGGAGAATGACACATCAAAAGATGTTGAGGAAACTACAAGACAATTCATCACTGAGGAACTACAAATATCTAAGAAAGGAGTTACTTCTTCTTCAAAGCCAGCTAAACCATCACCTAAAGTCAACCCACCATTTCCTCAAAGATTCAAGAAGCGAGATGAAGATGCAAAGTTCCAAAAATTTCTATCGGTGGTCAATGTTGTGCTATGCAAAGGTCATGAAAGAATTAGCCACCAAGAAGAGGAGTATGGATTTTGAAACGGTTGAGGTATCTCCCAATTTTAGTTCCATCATGACAACAATTGCGGTTATCAAGAAAGTTGATCCGGGGGCATTCACTATTCCATGTACTATTGTGATGCTTCAATTTGCCAAAGCCTTGTATGATTTGGGGCAAGTATCAATCTGATGCCGTATGCTATTTACAAACGACTTGGGTTGGGCAAACCTAAATCCACAACCATGCGGCTGCTCATACCCGATCGATCTATCAAGTGTCTCATTGGAATACTTTATGATATTTTGGTAAAAGTGGATAGGTTTATTTTTCTCACCGACTTAGTTATTTTGGATTCTGAGATAGACACTGAGGTACCTATTATATTGGGTAGGGCATTTTTGGCTCCAGGAAGAGCCCTTGTTGATGTAGAAAGTGGTGAATTGAAATTCCAGGTAAATGATAAGGAGGTTACTTTCAATATGTCAAAATCGATGAAGCAACAAACTGATATTCATGTAGTTTCAACCATTGACGTGATTGATGAAGCGGTGGCTAGTGTCAGTGAGATGCTTTGTGTGGGGGAATATCTCGATGTCGTCCTTTCAAATTATGATGAGGAGGAGATTCAAGATAATGATGAAGTTGTGGCTGCTCTATTGGGGTTGGGTTCTTACTCTAAGAATCCATTAAAACTCTACATTGATCTTAGAAATCGAGAAAACCCCTCACTAAACCATACATCGAAGAGCCACCAAGGCTTGAGTTGAAAGTGCTGACGTCCCATCTTCGGTATATGTTTTTGGGGGCGAATAACACCTTGCCCGTTATCGTTGCTGCAGACTTGCTTGAGTGGCAAATAAAATTACTTGTTGATGTGTTGAAGCGATACATTAAAGCTATTGGATGGACAATTGCTTATATTATGGGGATTCCCCCCGATATTTGCACTCATAAAATCCAATTGGATAGTGAATATAAAACAAGCGTTGAGCACCCAGGGAGGCTAAACCCGCCAACGCAAGAAGTGGTGAAGAAAGAAATCATAAAATTGCTCGATGCAGGTGTGGTATAGCCCATTGCAGATAGAAAATGGGTGAGTCTCATACAATGTGTGCCAAAGAAAGGAAGAATTACGATAGTTCAAAATGAAAAAAGGGAGCTTGTACATATAAGACCGGTCACCGGATGGCGTGTATGAATGGATTATCAGAAATTGAATACATGGACTAAGAAAGATCATTTTCCTATGCCATTTATGGACCAAATGCTTGATAGGCTTGCGGTTCGTGGATGGTACTACTTTTTAGATGATTATTTCGGGTACAACCAGATTTCCATTGCACCGGAAGATCAGGAGAAAACCACTTTTACATGCCCCTATGGAACTTTTGCTTTCGAGAGAATACATTTTGGGATGTGCAATGCTCCGGCGCGTTCCAACGATTTATGATTTCTATTTTTACAGATATGGTTGAAGACTCAATGGAGGTCTTTATGGATGGTTTTTCGGTTGTTGGTGATTCATTTGAAGCATGTCTTAAACACCTTGGGCAAGTACTACAAAGATGCATGGAAACAAATCTTGTGCTAAATTTGGAGAAGCGTCATTTCATGGTGAAAAAGGGCATTGTTTTGGGGCATAAAATTTCAGGAGAAGGAATGCAAGTGGATCAAGCTAAAGTGAAAGTCATTGCTAAATTACCTCCTCCCATTTCGGTAAAAGGTGTCCGGAGTTTTCTAGGCCATACAGGATTCTATAGGCGGTTTATTAAAAAAATTTCCAAAGTAGGTCACCCTCTTTGTAAGTTGCTAGAGAAGGAATCTACCTTCAACTTTGATGAAGCTTTCCTAAAAGCCTTTTTGTGCTTGAAAGAAAAACTAGTGTCATCCCCGATCATTATTGCACCCTATTGGAATATTCCATTCAAACTCATCTGTGATGCTAGTGGTATTTCTTTGGGGGCCGTTCTTGGTCAACGGAAAGGGAAACTATTTCACCCGGTTTATTATGCAAGAAAGACCTTGAAGGTGGCTCAAAAGAATTATACCGTCACGGAGCAAGAATTGCTAGCGGTGGTGTATGCATTTGAGAAATTTAGAGCATATTTGTTGGGAACTAAAGTGGTGGTGCACACGGATCATGCTGCCATTAGATATTTGATGGCTAAGAAAGATGCAAAGCCAAGATTAAATCGGTGGGTGTTGTTGTTGTAAGAGTTTGATTTCAAAGTAAAAGATTGAAAGGGGTGTGAAAACCAAGTGGCGGATCACTTTTATTGGCTAGAAACCAATATTGTTGACCCCGGTGAAAGGGACATTAAGGCAGAATTTCTCGACAAAATAGTGATGAGAATAACCCATGGCAACTCACCTTGGTACGCTGATTTCGCAAACTATGTAGTTTGCCGAATTATGCCCTTGGGCCTGAATTTTCATCAACAAAAGAAGTTATTGTTTGATGTAAAAAGGTACTTCTAGGACGAACCATACCTATTTAGAGAATGTGCAGATCACATATTTAGAAGGTGCGTACCGGAGGTGGAAGTAAATTCATTTCTCAATGCGTGCCATGTTTTGCCGATTGGTGGGCATCATAGCGGTGTGCACACAGCTGCCAAAGTACTTCAAAGCGGCTACTATTGGCCATCACTATACAAAGATGCTCATGCTCTAGTCAAACAATGTATGTAATGCAAAAAGCAAGGAGGAATATCAAGAAAGCATGAGTTACCTCTTCACCCCATCCTAGAGGTTGAACTATTTGATGTTTGGGGAATCGACTTCATGGGTCGGTTTGTGAGCTCTTTGGGAATCAAGTATATATTGGTGGCAGTTGATTACTTTTCAAAATGGGTAGAAGTTGTAGCCTTGCCCAACAATGAATGAATGGGTGTTGTGCAATTCTTAAAACGATACATTTTTACAAGGTTTGGTACTCCGTGTGCTATTATTAGTGATGGAGGGTCTCATTTTTGCAACTGGTTGTTTGCTTAATTGTTGAGAAAATATGGAGTCAAGCATAAAGTTGCAACTCCCTATCATCCGCAAACAAGTGGCCAAGTTGAGGTTTCAAATTGAGAAATCAAGGGAATTCCTGCAAAAATAATGAATGCAAATCGGACGGACTGGTCTCGAAAACTGGATGATACTCTTTGGGCGTACAGCATCGCTTTCAAAATGCCAATTGTCATGTCAACATATCAATTGGTATTTGGTAAATCTTGTCACCTGCCAATCAAGCTTGAACATAAGGCTCTATGGGCATTGAAGGCGTTGAACTTGAATTGGGTAATGCTTTGAAAGGAAGAGTCGATCAATTCTATGAATTTGACGAGTTTCGGCTGTGGGCATATGAAAGTTCAGCCCTTTATATGGAGAAAATGAAGAAATGTCATGATGCAAAGATCCTTCGACGTGAGTTTAAAGCTGGTGATCTTTTTCTGCTTTATTACTCTCGTTTGAGACTCTTTCTAGGTAAACTCAAATCAAAATGGTCAGGCCAATTCAAAATCACTGGAGTGTTCACAAATGGGGCAATTGAGGCTGAAAGCAAAGAAGGTTCAGCTTTCAAAGTAAATGGTCAACGCTTGAAGCTCTTCTATGGAGAAAGCCTTGATATTTTGGTAATTGAAGTGGTGTATTTGGAAGATGCGTGAGAGAACTTTCACATCATGCCATCATATTAAATAAGGTGCTTATTGGGAGGCAACCCAGGTTTAATTGTTTTTAAATAACGTTTGCTGAATGTGTAGGTTCAAATCCTCATTTCTGACATACAAACAAAACGGTGAGTTGCTTGACCCTTCGGCGCACCGTGAAATCAGTCGGCGAGCCCGACTGAGCTCGCCTTTGTGATTAACTGGCAGACATGCTTGTTCTGGAAATTTTGGCGAGCCTTCGGGGCAGCGTGGAATTAGTCGGCAAGCCTAACTGAGCTTGCCCTTTTTGCTCAAGGTGGCAGACTACCTTTTTGGAAAATTTGGTGAGACCATGCCTACTTCACGATTCACCGAATGGTTCGGCGGGCTTGCCACCTACTCTCCAACTGGGCGTGAAGTGAAGAGTCCTCCTACTTTCATTGTTCCATTCAACTATCCCTACTTTCTTGTCCTGTTAGCTACATTCTTTTCTTTTGTATTGAGAACAATGGTTAGCTTTGTTTGGCGGGGTGAGGTATCTTTATATCTGCCTCTTCTGGGCTGTTTTTGTGAATTATTGGTTTTTTATCCAAATTAAAAATGTCACCTTTTGATGTTTGTGAATTTGGTTTTTCTCTGGCATTTTTGAATATCGGTTGTGATCAATACCGATGACTTGAATAGTGCTCTTGATTGACTGATATGTTTGTGCAATTCCAATGAGGCAAATTTTAGTTGCATAAGTCATGTGTGAACTCTTAGCATCTCATTGTGACTGGCCGTTTATTGAAATGAATCTTCTGATGATTGTTGCACGTAAGCTAAAACTATAGAATGTTGATTGATGATTGTGTTGAATGCCATGTGTGGTGAGATTCTCTTGAAATATCTGCTTGGTAATACTTAGAACTTGCCCTGTTAGTCCAATCGACTAATGTAGGCGAATGATAGAGATGATCTTAGGCAAAAATTTTGGTGAGTGAACCAAATTTCTAATATACCTCTTTGTAACCACCTTGTGAGAGTGTGAACATAGCTTGGCATCGTTTGAGCCTAACCTTTTCTTTGGATGAAACATGAGAACATTTGACCTCTTTATCCCATCACCTAATACCTTCATGAAGCATTGGTCCATTTGAATAGCCAACTAAGGCCAAAAGCCTAAGTTGGGGGTGTAGTGAAAAAGGAGGAAAGTTCAGAAGTTTGTAAAAATTTGCCCTTGATGGATTGTGTTGAAAAAGATTGAACCCCTTCATATAAAAAAAAGAGAGAGAAAATAAAAGCAAAAGAAGAAAAAGATTGAAAAAGAAAGAGAATGTTGAAATAAAAGTTGTGCAATGAATAAAAGAAATGAGGTGTCCAATGAATCATGCTTAAAAGAACATAGGGTGGATTGTGAAAATCAAAAAGAGTGAAAGAAAAGGAGAAAAGGTGAAATGCAGGCCATGCTTCATGAAGATAGAAGTCATTAAGCCAAAATGATCATACTATTACCCTCAGCACCGTTACAATCCTTGAAAGACCTTTGTGATCTTGATTAAGATTAATGTCATGTTGATTGGAAAATACGGGCAACCCTATGGGTTGAATCATGCATGTGTTTATCTTTGAGATTGTGAGAGTTGTTTTTGATTACTTAATTCTAAAAATTTGATGACCTTTGTGTGAACATGGAATCATTCTTGATGTGAGGGCATTCAAATACTTTTGTTGGGCTTGAATTTGCATTTGAAGCAAGCATCTTGAGCTTGAGTTCTATTTGATGATGGCTAGTCACAGTTTGAAACTTCTAGTGCACAATTGAACATTGCATGGGTAGATTGAATCTCTTGTGCATTCATGTTGAATCTTGAGTAGCACTATTTGTAGACATCTCTGTTGAACTGATTGATCTTGTGTTTTACTTGAGGACAAGCAAAAGTTTAAGTTGGGGGTGTTGATGAGTTGGAAATTTCGACACATTTAGGGCTTAATATCTAGAGTTTAAGTGTCCTCAATGCATATATGTTAGGCTCTAAACTGATGTTTAAATGCTAATTTGTAGCAACGGAGGCAAAAGAGCAAGGCAAGGATATTACCGGGCAAAAAAGAGTGAAAAAGTTAAAAACCCTGAAGGAAAGAAAGGCTGATGACCGCCAAAGCCACTGGGTGACTTGCCGAGTAGCTCTTCAACTCGCCAAAAGTTACAGCAGGTCAGCTCATGGACAAATCTAACTTTGCGATATAAAGGGTGATTTGGTGAAGCGCCAACTGGATCGTCGATGGAGATTTAGGCCGCTTAAAGTTACAGAGTTATTGGTGAAAAGGCAGGCCAAAAAGATGATAGAATGGAGCACTCGGTGCATCACCGAACAGGTTGGCGAGCCAGACCTCAATCGCCTAAAGTTACAACAAAGAAAAGGGAAAAAGTCAAGCCAAGAAAGTGATGAAGGGAGGGTGTGGAGAATCGCCGACCTGGTCAGCGAAGCCCAACTTATTTCGCCGAATGGCTCCGAAATTGAAAATGTGGAAACATCTAAATGGAATTTTAAAAAGAAGAAAGAGGAGTTCTGAAGTTTTGTAGAGTTCCAGTTCTGGGTTTCTTATCTCTAACACTGTTCTTTGAGTTTTTGAGTAGAGATTTAGGGTTTTATTGGTGTTCAACTCAATTTGAGCATTTTGAAGACTTGTAGATTGTTTCCCAAGCTGATGGAAAACATAGTTGGTAACTATTTCTTGCTTTTTATTAGGTGTGGCTAAAACCCCCATTCTTGGGGTGTGATTATGTGGTTGAATGATTCAATTGGCTTATGGGTGTTAGTATATACTAATTTTAATGTTGATTTGAAGTGGGTTCAATTGATAGTTGTGTCTTAATTGATGAATTGTAGTTGCAAATATAATTCTAGCCTAGTATTCTAAGCTTGCTTGACAAAGAGGTTTTAGAGTTAAAACTATAAGTTGATGATTGTAGTGATTGGATTATTCTGGACTTAGCTTGAGAAAGTGGGTCTAAATTCAATCCTACCAATCTAGCTTGAAAGAGTGGATTAATTGAGGTATTGGGTTTTTTATATGTGTTATGTTTATCGAGGTTCGAGAGAACTCGCTTGATTCGCGATACTTAATTGAGAAATGTCTATTGCACTTAAAGCCTAGACTACCCACTAAGATTCAACGACCTTTAGTAAACGTTAATCACCCATATAGCGAATTGGTGTTCAAACGATCACATCCCCAAGGATCCCTCTCTACTTGATTTTTCCCGTCTGTTTGTAGTTGTTAATTGTTCACTCTAATCCCCCAAATTGACATTAATTGTTAAACCCCTGCCATTTGCTTTAATTGTTTTGAAAATATCTACTTCTACAAACAATTAGAACACTCATTTCACTTTGTAATTGAATTATTTACTTTACCACTCCTTGTGGGATCGACCCTAACTCTTAGTTGGGTTTATACTTTATTTCAACCGCCTACACTTAGAATCGGATGAAGTGTAGTAGAGAGTTATCAAAGGTCCATTCACATTTAACTATAGACCAATGATCCCAAAGTAGTTGACTCACTAGTTAAATCTTAGTGATGAAGTTGTGTAGAACATTCCTTTATTGTTGAAGTTTCGACAACTCCCTGTTCAGTATTAGGCATAAGAAAATTTGAGTCGAATTGCTTGTTGTATTGGAAAACTGATATTCATAGCTAAATTAACTTCTATAGGAGATAAGATATCCTATGCGAGAATTCATATTCCGATAGATATATCAGTGCCCCCTCAAGACTCAGTGACTATTATGGATTGAGTAGGAAAACTCAAGACGCAATAAGTGGAGTATGAATGGAGACTACTATACTGCTAGTACTGTTGTCTTATTGGCCATCAGAAGGATAGTTGAAAGAAACCAACACCGCAGAGACCAATGAACAAGAAGCTGGTCTGGCAAGAATGAAACTCTAAACTAGTTACACAAGGCATTAACAAAGAGATACATCAACAAATAATTGCACTACCAAGTCAATCAGTACTTGATATTGAAAAAAGAAAACACTCGAATGCAAGGGGGGAAAGTGTAAAATGAGAAAGTAACATCGGATGATACAATATCTGATGCCGCTACTAAGATTAAAGCCAAAGGGAAGGGAAAACATGTTGTGGCGTCTAGAAAAGGAGAATTTATGAAAGAGCTAGAAAAGGACGTCGACATTGTAGAGAGGCTATTAGATAGAACTAACCTCTCAGGATCCAAGAAATAAACCCTCTCTAAAAGAAGGGAAGGGGGATCGCCAGGTGAAACCGTCCCCATGATTATTTGTGTTTGGAATAAGAGGACTTTACTAGCCCTTTAAGTATAAGGAATTAAAATACTTCTTATTAAAGAATAAAGTTGTTCTATTGGGATGTGTAGAAACTAATGTAAAATTTAACAAGGCTACAAAAGTGAAAAGGATGTTGCGAATAGAATTGGAAGTCACTACTCACTACTTAACTAATCCATATTGTAGAATTTAGGCGTGTTGGAGACAGGCCACTGTGAGGGTCTCAATATTCTGAATCTAAGGATGTACATTGCTTTGTTGAAGACAAGACTATGCAATTTAAAAGTTACATCTCTTTTGTATATGGATTTAATACCATTACAGAGAGGAAATAATTGTGGGATAGCACTAAGACTTGGTCCTTATGCTATTAATGATACATTGCTTGTGATAGGTGATTTTGTTGGTGTTTCCTTAAAAATAGGGCAACACAAAAGGATAAAAAATGTCTCTCTGGATTGAAATGACTTTCAACATCTTTCAAAAAATTTATCAAGTATTGAAGGGCTTTAAATAACCAACATAAAACACATAATCTGCATAATTTTAAATTTAAAACAACATAAAATATTTTGAGAATCAAAACAACCTAACTAAAATTCATCTTAAACTAAACAACTTATTTCACTAAAAGTTACTACATTAACTAAAAGCAATTTTCAACCCTCCTCATTTGCTTTAGTTACTACAATTGAAAAAGTGCTCCTCCTCAATTTCTGTTTTAGTAGTTGATGTTGGATTCATTTCATTGGATTTTAACTTGCAAAATTTCTTCATTTTTCTTTTTCTTCTTTTGATTTTGTTCTTCAAAAACACCTTCCATGACATTGTCTTGTGTGAAAGTTTTTTTGAAAGTGCTTTAATCTAAACTTTTGTAGGATTTGAAAAATATTATTGAAAAGATTTCTCTTCCTTCAAAACATCACATATTACATATGTTTCAAAATATGGTTTTATTTTCACAGACCAAATTTGATAGTTTTAGTCCATGAAAAAAAATTTGGGCATTCAAAGAGAGATTATTGCTTATCATTATTTTGGTTAAAAAATGGTTCATAAAAGTCTGGTGTTGAAACAAGCACAGGTTGAAAAGGTAGACTTGATTGGTTAAATTGGGTAGCCTTGACGGGTCAAAAAGGTCGCCCTTACGGGTTTAAAAATGTATGGTAGTTATTTTGATGAATTCACAGATCTCTTAATCAATGAAGCTCTGATATCACTGTTGGTATTTTTATTATAAATGGTGCAGCAAAAAAGAATTGAAAATGTCTCTCTTTGGATTGAAATGACTTTCAATAGCTTTCAATAATTTTATTAAGCATTTAATGGCTTTAAATATCCAACATATAAACATAATCTCCATAATTTGAAATTGAAAACAATCTAAAATATCTTAAAAATTCAAACAACCTAACTAAAATTCAAGATTCAACTTCATCGTAAACTAAAAAACTTATTTTACTAAAAGTTAATGCAGCAACTCAAAACAAACTTTAACACTCCTGTTATTACCCTATCATAATCAATACAGTTACCACTATCGTTATAACACCCCGACTTTTCGGAACTCTAATTTAACTCGTACCTTCGTGGAAAAATAAAGAGGGTGAGTAATAAATTAAGAATGATGTGGTATGTAATATTTTAAGTGTTCAAGGGTTGTATCTCAAGTTTTTAAGTTATGTAAGTTGCAAAATAAAAGTTGTCGAAAGTTATCGTAAGTTCCTTTTTAAATATTTCTCTAAAATTTGGGTCAAATGTCTCGGAGGTTTTCTCCCAATCTATAAAGATTTATGGGGCCTACGACCTACAAAATTAAAGGTCTACGAGTCTAGTTTCCAAAGCATCAAATCGTTTGTTCATACGAATTCAAAATAGAAAGATATTTATATTTTCGTGAGACTGCGCAAGCAGGCATGTGAGGTGGGTCCCCTAGGTCGGTGGAACTCTTTATATATCTTCTTCTTCAATTTTTTTTTCCAGTGAATAACCAGAAAATATAGAAAACCCACTTCTAGGATCAACCAAATTATATATTTTCTCGACTTAAGTCCTTGCCGAAAGTTGTTCTACGGGTTGAGCTCGTCATCATGGTATAATTTGTTTTATTGATTTCGTAGCATATCATCTTTGGTGTTGGGACATCAAGGGTTTGGACATACTTTAAGGTTTTGAGGTGTATTACGAACTTAAGATCAAGGTAAGACCCTTCTTTCATCAACTCTAGTTTTGATAAGCCGCAAATAACAATTTGCGATGGAAATACATATATCTTATTAGATTATCGTGGTATCTTCTATTTTCGTGTGTTGATTATGGTCCTGCCTTGTTGTAGTACCGAGTGGGGCTGTGAGTAAAAGTCGTTAGGCCACGTGAATTCATCGAAAAAGGTATGTTAAGGCTATTCCCTTCTTACATCATGTTTCCTTAAAGTTTAGGAGCAATGTAATTGGGTTGTTATCGTTGTTATACTTGTAGCCATTAGTGTTGATTGTTGGCTACTCGAGTGGATATAATCCTCCCTTGTCGGGATTCTTATTCAGTTAGTGGCGTCCCTATGTTGGACACGACTTAGAGCCTATTCGTATAGGTTGCTTGTAGCTAAATTGCTTGCTTTTAGCCTATTGGATTGTAATTGTAGCCCTAGGGGCTATTGTGGTTAGCTGCAAAAATGTGATCTATGCCTAGAAGGGCTATGTTCTGCCTACAGGGCTATATTGACGCCTAAAAAGGCTATGTACTGCCTAAAGGGCCATGTTGTTGCCTAAGAGGGCTATGATGTTGTCTAAGAGGACTATGTTACTGCCTAAGAGGGCTATGTGTTGCCCACGGGGCTATATTGATGCCAAAGAGTGTTATGTGTTGCCTACGGGGCTACTTTGACGCCAAAGAGGGCTATGTGTTGCCTACAGGGCTATGTTGATGCAAAAGAGGGCTACGTGCAGCCCACAGAGCTATGATGTTGCCTAAGAGGGCTATGCGCTGCCTACTGGCTATATCGTTGCCAAAAAGGGCTATGTGACTTCTTACAAAGACAAGGGGCTACCGATAGGGGTATGTAGGTTGATTTGTCACCTTCTGGGATTATGGGGGCTAGGTAGGTGGTGTGTTGTTTGTACCTGCCGAGCTTATGGGGGCTTGGTTAGGTTGTTGTTTAATCATTTGTTTGTATTTTTTGATTCAGTAGTGGGTTAGCATGCTTATCTAAATTTTGATTTCCTTACCTGATTCCTTTTGGTATATTATGATACTTGCTCATTTAGTTTATAGCCTTTCATACTCTGTACATTAATTCGTACTGACGCCCTATTGCCTGAGGGTGCTGCATTCATGCATGCAGGTCCCGACAGATGACCCAGTAGACCTCCTCAGCAGCAGGGTTGACTTCTATCTGGTTGGCTAGCCTCTTTCCTCTAGAGCTGCCATAGTTGGAAGGTTTGTTAGCTTTTGTTGTATATATTTTTATGGGTAGGCTGGGGCCCTGTCCCGCCAATCTTTACCACTCTTAGAGGCTTGCAGACTAGTGTGTGGGGTGTATAGCTACGTTATGGCCATGCTGGCCTAGT
>JAJONR010002536.1:0-32153 GCA_029582245.1 Solanum etuberosum | reverse complement strand
TACATAAAAACTCAATACTATCAAACTAGAAAATGGTTCCTCGAAAAAGGAGCATACCAACTCTCAATTAAATTTGGGCTCCTACTTCAATGGCAATCAAAGCCTCTACCTGTACCTGCAGCATGAATGCAACATCCACACATAAATGGACATCAGTACGAATAACATATACTATTTTACAAGGCTAAAAGTTGTAAACATAACTATATTAGAGATACTGAACAAAAGTTAGGGATATAAACAACCTGAGACTCTGGAAGCTGAAATCTGATAACAATTTAGCATTTTCATGTGAATACAACAAAGTAAGCACGTATACGAATCATATTGTCCTAATGGTAAATTGTATGATAATCTAGTCATAATGATCACTCTGCCATGTTGAGATGGTCGTCCCGAAGGTGTAATAACTGAATAGATTTCTGCTCAACTAACATATACAATGTGGTGGTATACTGAACTATAGTTGTAGTTGCTATTTTATCTGTCCACCGATATAACTGCATTGATTATTTAAGATAAAGCCATAACAATTATCACATACGGAGCCAACCAAAATCATATCTAGTCTATCTAATAGATATAATACGTACACAAGATGAAATGAGAATGTGGTCTAAATAGGTATCTTCAAGTCTCCTGAACAAAAACTATATATATATATATATATATATATATATTCAGAAGGTTTAGATGACAGAAGGATTCTAGTAAGCTTATAAATGATGTTTTAAAGACATTTATGCCAGCTTAGCGAATATCTTGAACAGGAACAAGTGTATGAATGTGTGTGTCTATATATATATATATTTACTCACATTTAGATTCTGCATATATACATATATACCGGCCCTGTAAAGTGCTTCCTTTACAATTACACATATTGAGAATTATACGATTGGATTTCCCTTATCAACTCATCATGTTGACAAACACATATCGTTCTTAATTTTTTGGTCTTACTCACATGAAAACATGGAAATCATATACACAACTACTTTATAATCATAACACATATAGAAGTTAGAACCAACTCACAGAACATACAATTATGATAATAAGAACTCTTAACTTATCAAAATAACTTGAAAACCCTGATGTACAGACCCCTATACCTTTACTTTTTTTGAAAACCCTCATGTACACACTCCAGAAGAGAAACACCAGACAAACTATGGAGAAAACTATGTAGAAATGATGAGTTCAATGTGTAGAACAACTTCCGTCAAAGACTTAATCCAAGATCATGAACATATTTGGAAACTTTTGAGGTTATACTCTGTTTTTTTTTCTCTTGGGACGAAGTTCTGAAAACAGAAAAATGATATTACCAAAAGATAAACAAGAATATATACATGCCCACCAACCTAGGGCCTACTTTACGTGTCTACTTGTGTAGTCTCACGTAAACATAAATATCTTTCTATTCTAAAGTGGCTTTGGCGAATGGTTTAGTGAGTTGGAAACTAGAATTGTAGACCTTTAACTCTTTGTAGATTAGGAGATATGGTTATCCCAGTCCAGATGACATACGAGATTATTTGTAATACTTTCCCAAAATAAACCTTTCGATAGAATTTTCGTTACCAAGCTTCCTTTGGCCTTCAAATTTAATTTTATTCTTTAATCACCTCTATATATCCATTTCATGATATGATCACCCATTTGGGATTTTTATTCTCCCAACAAGTCATCACCGCAGCATAAAGCGGGAAAAATAATTATTTGGTGCGTACTTCTTCAACTTAGTGATTTAGTCACTTTCAAATATACAGGTTGTTACATCCTCCCCTAATTATAAATATTCATCCTTGAACGAGGGTTTACTTTACCCTAACACATTTCCCAAATTAATTAAATTAACTTAAGAGAATGATTAATTAAGCACATACCTCGATATCATATCAATGTTGTAAAAAGGTGAGGATACTTCTCCCTCATTTCTTCTTCGACTTCCCAAGTCATTTCATCAACATTATTACTTCACCATAATGCTTTAGTTGAGGAAAATTCTTTAGTCCTGACATGACAATCAAGAATAGTAAGAGGGAACTCTTATAAGTCATTTCTTAAGAAATCTAAACATCCTCAAGCGACATAATACATCTCAAATATGTTATGCACTTACCTAACCCCAATACATGAAACACATGATGAAAACCTAGTAACTCTAACTCATAGGCCACCTTGCCTATCCTGGTAAAAACTTTGTAAGGTCCAACTTATCTAAGGATAAACTTGGCCTTCCTGCTAAAAAAGTAACACCCTTGATTGGTGATACCTTCAGAAAGACCCAATCATCAACCACAAGCTCTTGGGCTTGATAGTGCACATCAACATAAGACTATTGTCATGACCCGATTCCTTGAGTCATGATGACAACTACTATAACCCACTTGAAGGTAAGCCAACCTGTAACCCAGAATGACAAGTAATGAGTATAAGGGTAGAAATAAGTGGGAGCAATAATTTAGACAACAGAACAAGAAAAGAGTGGAAGTAAACCAAAACTATATACATAAAGATCCCTCCTAGAACCTAGAAGTCACAAATACAGAGCTATTCTAACTAACAAGTCCCAAAAGTGGACAAAAAAGAAAGCTATCTCAAAATACAAAAGACTAGCTATACAATAAATAGAAGGAGACATGTAAGTCTAGGAAGCCAAGTGCTCACCCCTTGCCTCCGATCCAAAAGTTGTTGTTAGCATGAACGATCACCACAGGTAGCTAGTACTAGACATGCATCACGAAACAGATGCACAGTGTAGCATGAGTACCAAAACAAAGGTACTCAGTAGGCATCATATGCCGATTGAGAAAGAAAGGTAAACACAATATGGAAAGATAGAATCTAGACACAAACAAAGGTCCAAGCGATATTTAAAAGAAGCACACGAGCGTACCAGAAGTAAAACTTAAGTACAACTGCACTAAACCTAACTTGACCACCATAAGCCCAGAAGGTGCACACGTGCGCAAGTTTAAGTAAAATCCAAACGGACCCCCATAAGCTCGATAGGTACTCAGAATGGATAAAACTACAAGAGTGAAATGCCACTAGTCCAGATCCAATAAGTGTAAGTCGGGCCTCGAACCCCAAGTGATGGCCTCTAACCAGAGGTAACGACCTCGAACCATAAGCATCGGCCTCGAATCGGAAGTAACAACTTATTATCATTATCATCAGCTTCGAATTAGAACTAACAACCTCGAATCGGAAGTAACAAATAATGGGGCCACCCAGTCAACCAGTAAACTCCTAAGGGCGTCAGCCACCCAACTAGTAAGAGTATAATCGGGGGCATATCGACTCCGAAAATATTGCATCACAATCAAATAAAAGTGCCACTATGGAGCGAGGTCCACTCACAAGAAATCAATACCAGACTCCAAGCCTGAACCACTCTAATCCTAAGTCGCCTAGAGAAGCAAGGAACCTCCAATATCACAATGGGGCAACAAAAATAGGGAGAGTGAATAGATGATCGGCGAAGCTGAGTCACCACCTAAACTAAGGCGCATTCTATCAAACTAATGTCTGCTAATCTAGTCCACAAGGAGCTAATCTGTCTGAATCGATGTCGGAGCAGAAATAAGGCCTACAGGCCACAAGTATTGCAAGTCTAAAGCAAACACTAGCCTAATCCTAGACTAAGGCTAATTATGCTCAAATTTATCATACGAAAACATACAAGTCAATTCACAAGATTGCGGTAAGCACATAACCCCGACTACCATGGTACTACACCTGAAATAATGTCGATCAAGCCTAAAACATGCTATCTAGGAATGGAAATAGGAACAACCCCCAATTCAATGTAATTAACATGAATTTACACATTCAAGCTCAATCTAAGAGAAGCAAAGTTGTAGCCTACCTTTAGGCTGACCGCATGCGCTCCCAAATCACCGTTCTGGAGCTTTTCCCTTACAAATAGCCTCATAACGCTGTCATGCTATCAAAAATAGGATCACAACGTCAATACGGTCATTTCAATCACCAAAATCACATAAATAGAAATAGACCAATTTTGAAGTCAAATGGGAATTATGCGACCTAAGCTAGAATTTTTGGAATTGACTCCGTCAAAAGGTCCTAAATACCCCAAACTTGTGTTCCAAAATGGAACACAATTCGAGGCTCAGAACAGCAAGAAAAACAACATGCAACAATTTCTACAAATTAAGAACAAGGACCAAGTTTAAGCAGTCCAAAAAATTACCTCGAATGAAGGGCCCTCAACACTTCCGATCAGTCCATTGCGTAGCCCCAAACTCCACAAACACACCATACTTTGAATCACCCAAAATGAAGATAAAATGAGAGAATAATTGCCACTTGAAGATACGAACTCAATGTTGATCGGGTTCTGGACTTTATATAAAAGACCAGAAGAAGCTCATTATCGCGATCGAAAGAACAAGGGTCGCGATTGCAGCTCACTTTAAAGCTCACCATCGCGATCCTAGAGGTCAGACCTCGAAGTCGTGACGACCAAGGAAGGTCAACTCAGTCAATGATTCATCGCAATCGCGGCCAAGGGCAATGTAGTTGCGATGCAGAAGGGGCCAGACCCTCATGAACGTGACCAAGGGGCCCACGAATGTGAAGGTTAAATCACCTTGCACCAGCTGATGCACATCAGCTGGTTTTGGCAAGCTTCAAATCTTCGATAGGGTGTTTTGAATTCATTTAGAATTACGTGCATGCAAACGAGATATGCTACCCTACAAAATTTGATATTTCAAACTCAATGGAGACATCAAAATTTCCATATGAGTTCGTCTCGACAAAAAGTGGGTCCCACACCCAAACTCTATTTTAAGTCAAAGTCCACAAAGGGGCTCGGGATCTGCATGAAGGGTCATTCTAGACCAATCTTGACATTCCGAAGCTAATCGCATTGATGGAATTCTCATTCGAGCATGTTTACAATGAATATTAACCAAGGTCAAACTTACACCTTAACTTGAAAGTTAAAACGCCTAATCTCATAAACTCGCATCGAAAGCCTTGGGAATCATATTGGCCATGCTACTAGCCTAAAATGACCCTTCAAGAGCTGATGGAATTGGTTTCTAAGTTCATCTTCTAAGCTTTTGATTATGAACAATCATTCAAGGTTCCAAAGTTCCAAAACACATAAATTCACATTAAACCCAAATGAACAACTAGGTGACTGAACTGTCAGTCCCAGGGTCACTATAGGAAATCTTTAAACGTTAAAAAAAAGGTATAAATACATAAATGACCTGGATGGTCATTACAACTTCTCTCGGCTCTATGTAGTCTGAAGCCTCCCTTTAATAAGCTTCACTTTATTAATAGCCTTCTATGATAAATTGAGCCCTAATAACTTTGCCTCACTGAGTTCAAACAAACCTACTAGCAATCTACAATTTTGCCCTTATAAAGTTTTATAAGGAGCCATATGAATACTCGCATAATAGCTTTTGTCATAGGAAAATTCAATCAAGGATATATGATCATCCCAACTTCCTCTGAATTCTAATACATAGGCAAACAATATATCTTCAAGTGTCTGAATAGTGCGTTTAGCCTGCCCATCAATCATGAGATTGAATGATGTACCAAGGCTCACCTGAAAACCTAGACCTTTCTGGAAGGATTTCTAGAAGTTTGCTGTAAATTGTGCACCTCTATACAATATAATAGACACCTATGTAAAGTTTGGCATGATCTTCTACAATTAAAGTAGTCCTGAATGGCGGAAAGTAAGATGATATCATCAACCTATCTTTAATCACCTAGATAAAATCATACTTCCTGCTCGTCCGAGGCAAACCTATAATTAAATCAATACAAATGACCTCCTATTTCCACATTGAAATCTCTATATTTAGAGTCAGGCCTCTGGTGCATAACTTTCTCCTATTGACAACTAGGGCATTGAGATACAAAACCTATAATATCTCTTTTCATGTTGCTGCACAAGTACATCTACCTTAGGTCACAATACATCTTTGTGGCACCTAGATCTACTGAATATTGAGTGTAATGAGCTTCACTCATAATTTTGTTTTGTAGCATAATACACACAAATTACACCTCTAATAAAGAATTATAACGCAGTCATTTTCAAATACAAAACCTAACAAGGTTAGGGTCGAGTTCCACATGGAATAAGGTGATAACTAAGTCGTATGTGATTATTTACTATTAGTTACTTATTTCCAAAGAAAGGGAAAGATTGGGGGGATTTGAACCTCTTTTGGTATCAGATTGTAATTCGTAACTTTAGCAATATTGATTTGAATTAGGAAAGATATAGAGAGAGTACCATCATTGTGTTCACCAAGACTATATGACTTGTTTCAGATAACCACGGAATACAACCTTGTAGTGCTAGTATGCCTGTTTATCAACCCTCATGATTCATTTAATTGTTTCTCAACCAAATTAAATGTGTTTCACTTTTATTCTCCCGAACTAAGAGTGTTGACTTAAGCAAATGAAATGTACACTAAGTTGATTAATCTTGCTAAAACATCAACCATTAGAAAAGTTTAATAGTCTTGAATTCTCGTTGTTATCTCTTTTCTTTGGTTTTGTACCTATTTACTCAGACAAGTGAAACCTTGGACAGGTTCCAATGTTTGCAATTAAAATGAAATATCTAACAAAGCATAAAATCACACCATAGGTTTTCTTCCGTAAATACCATTTATTTGGGCTAAATTGTCATGGATATAACAACCCTTGGTTTTGAAGTTCAGCCAATCATGGCAATTGAAATGAAACACACAATTGTGTTCATTTAATAAGAACTTAGTTACAAATTGAAGACAATCAAACAAGAATGTGATTTCAAAAACCAAGACAATCTCTGGATAAACTTCAGTCGTAGCATACACTTCCAATGCGTTCTTCGCTAAAAATATATTAATAAAATAAAACCCTATAAAATACTATTTATAGTACAAAAAAAATTGAAATTTAAAATGTGAAAGTTAGACCTCCGTAGCATGTGTGACGTTTCGTCTAGTAGCCCATCACCAGGCGTGACTGTCCATCGCCCTCGTTGTCGTCTCTTGTCAGAAGCTATGTTTTACTACCCTTAGCGACGGTCTACCTTAGGGCCCATTGTAGGTGTGACAGTCTGTCAGATAGACTGTCGAGTGCCTCTAGTTGGTTATTCTTCTTCTAGGCCCTAGTGGTGGAGCTGACGGTCCGTCGAACATGTGACGGTTTGTCGAGGCTCCCATCATAGGTCACTTTTACCTACACTTATCTCCATTTTTCTTTTTTTCCTTTTTTGTCTTATTTCCAGTTCAAAACAGTAGATAAAACATTAAACGACACTATCGTGTCTTAAGAACTAGGATTAATTCACAGTTAAAAGCATTGAATGTGTAATATAATGTCGGCATATAAACACCTACCCAAATTGCGCACACATACACACCTCTGATTTTCGAGAACTCTTTCTGGACCACAATCAAATAGGGTCTGCTTCTATTGTGCTATACTATCTAATAATAACGCCATCTTGACATTGTGATGCTATCATTTTTTTACTTTTTCTACTAATAATGACTCCGTCGTATTCTAAATGATAAAACCACCATCTTCGGCATCAAACAATTGAATCTATAAATTAGCCAACTGTTGTAAGGCTTGTACTCTTTAATTTTGTAAGCCTCAATATAACACAAACATTCCATAGACTTGAGACATAGAGCATCTACAACAACATTCACTCTATGTGGATGGTATGGAATGCACACATCATAATCTTTTATCCATTCTAACTACCTTTTCTGCCTCAAATTTAACTCTTTATGTTGAAACAAGTGATGGATGATCTTATGATCAGTGAAGACCAAAACATGTACCTCATAAAAGTAGCGATGCTAGACCTTCAATGTGAACACTACAGTTGTCAATATTAAGTTATGGGTTTGGTAATTTTTGCCGTGCTTCCTCAACTGTTTATAAGCATAGAAGATAACCTTGTTGTGTTGCATCGTAACATAGACTCACCGAACCCTAAAAGTGTCACAATAAGCAACATAACCCTTTTGTATCCTCATCAAGGGTCATGTCATGTGTTGAAGACAACCTATCCTTTAATTTCTAAAAATTCTTCTCACACACCTCTTACCATTAAAACATAACTACTTTATGAGTCAACTTCATCAACGATATGTAGATGGTAGAGAAATCTTCTACAAATCTAAGATAATAGGCTGCTAAACCTAGAAAGCTACACACTTCAATAGGATTAAGAGGAGGGCCAACTATTTACAACTTATTTTTGGCTGTCGACTTTTACATCTTCATATGTAATTACATGGCCAAGAAAAACAATAGATTCTAGCCAAAATTCACATTTAAAAAATTTAACGTACAACTTGTGCCTTTTGAGATTTATAGCACAACTCTTAGGTGACCTGCATGTTTAACCTCTACCTTTAATTGAAAAAAAGACAACCTAATGTAGAAAATCGGCTCTACACATCTCCTGAACCAGATGCCTCTATCCCTACCAAAACCTAAAGTAGATTGAGGATCGAGTCTCCAAGAGTGAAATAGAGGTGACGAAGACACTGATAATCCTATTCTCTAAATTATATGACCTCTTTGTATGCTCGAATACTACTACCTAATATTCCCCAAATGTCTACAATTGTAACGTACATCTGCCCCTGAAGACATGGTCTAGAATGTTCCCTTTCACAAATGTGAGAACTGATGAGCTCAAGCCTGTGAAAGGTCTCGTTGTAGGTAGTAATCTAGAAGGGGCCCTAAGAATTCCTGCTATTTAGTTGGAGGTGCATTAGTTACCCTAGAAAGAGCCCATGCGTCATACCATAATATACCTACATTACATAGCCTGAATACTACTAATTCCTCTCCCTTTGTAACTGTAGCCCACATCACCTTCAAACTCTATAAGTTTGATCAATAAAATTGTAGGGGTCTTTATTTAGATCAGATCCAGAGAAAATAGGAGAAATCAAGCTAAAAAAATCATAGGCTTTGGAGCTCTTGAACGCATGACCTCTAGCCCCTTCTACTGCTTTCAATTGTCATACTTGGCCAGCAGCTCTATGGGCCATCAGAGGAATAGTTCTCTTAATGACCTATCCCTCTGGGGCTGCAAAAGGTGTAACATGTATTGGAGGGTCAGAAACTCTGTCACCCTCATGTGCAATTGGGGCTGGTGGAATTAGTTGTATGTCCATAACAACTCTAGCTAGAGCTATAGAGGATATAATACCTGGACTAGTAGACTCATTCTGAGTCTCTAACCTATCTCCCCATTCATTAGAAGGGAGAAACATACCCACTCCTCTAGTCATGACGATCAAGTGAGTAGCCATCAACCTCACCACATACATATTCTAAAATAATAGCTTGCTTTAGATATCATATAACCTTATGACTTTGCTTTTAGCAGAACTATCAATGAAAGATGTGAAACAAATCCTAAATCCTGATTATAAGTATGGTTCACAACATACCTATAAGCAAGACTTTAATAGACATGAATTTATGGACTTCTTGGGATACAACTTTACTAAGATACCAAGTTTGTCACGTCCCAAAACTGAGAAGGCGCATTTGTCCTTGATACTAATTGAATCGAGAAGTCGATTATCTAATACTGAAATAGTAGCACTTAGGCCGACAAAGCCACTTGTCACAACAATCTGAAATGATAAGGTCGCGACATAATAAAATCTGAAAACATAAGGCCAACTAGGACATAATACAACTAAGTTGAGCAACAAAAAACATAAGGCATAAATCTTAACTGAACTAAACAACACAAACACATCCACAAAAGCCTCTAAAGAGTAATAAACTGTGTGCATAGGAAAAAGCCTTGGCCAACCCATACCATACATCAAAACTCAATATTATCAAACTAGAATATGGCACCTTGAAGAAAAGTGCATACCAACTTAGCTAAATCTTGACTCCTACTTCAATTGGGGATCAGAGAAACACGAATACAACGTCCTTAGGAAATGGGACGTCAGTATGAATTACATGTACTGGTATATAAGGCTGAAAGTGGTTAACGTATGTACATCAAAGATACAAAAACTAGAGCTAGGGATAGAAACAACCTAAGACTCCAAAACCTGAAATATGATAACTTAACATTTCCATGTGAATGCAACCAAGTAAGAACATAAATAAATCATATTTCCTTAATGGTACACTAAACGATAATCTAGCAATAATGTTGACCATACCTCCTTGCGATGGCCATCCTGGATATGTATTTATTGAATAGGCATCTGCCTACCTAACATATCCATTCTTGTGATGTATTGAACTATAGTTGTAGTTGTTACTCTATATTCCCACTTATATTACTACATTGATGGTGTAACATAAATCCATAACCATTAGTCCATTATCACAAATGGAGCTTTCTGGGATTATATCGAGTCTATCTAATATACATATGGCACATATAAAAGATGACTCTGAGATTGTGACCTAAATTGGACTTTTCAAGACTGATCAACTACAAATATGTACATGAAACATATATAGCTTCCAAACATCATATAATCACGCCTACTCAATAACTTAAACAACCTTCAGAAGGTTTAAATGACACAAGGACTCTAGTAGGCTTATAAATGATGTTTTAAAGATATTTTTGTCGCCTTAGCGTATAGATTGAACATGAGCAAAAATATTTCTATTTATATACAATTCACTAACATTTTGAATCTGCATATATACATATATATCTTGCCCATAAAGTGTTTTCCTTACAAATATTGAAAAATATACAATTGGATTTTCTTTATCAACTCATCATATCGATGAACACAAATAGTTCTTATTTTCTTGCCTTACTCACATGAAAATATGGAACTCATATACACAACTACTTCATAATCATTACACAAATGGAAAAAACTCGCAGTGCCCATGATAAGGGTTCTCCAAACTCAATTTACAACTATGACAATAATTATATATATTTTTTGATAAAGGTAACTTTGTATTCACAAGAAAATATCATCCAAAAAAGATGAGATGGTTAGTTACTAACCTCACTGGGCATTGCAAAAACAAACAAACTAGTCAGGTCTAATATTTTACAGTTTTCCTATGAAGTCAACTAACAAATCTATATCCCCCACCATATCTTGTTTACACTAAAAATAAAGTAGGCTAATGCAGTTCATTCTGATCCTCTGGATGTTGTTGATTTTTCCTACAAAACACCTTGCATTTCTTTCCTTCCATAAGGTCCACTAAATACAGGGTAGAATTAGTTTCCACCAATCTCCCTCAAAATTTCTTTTTCCAATTGTCTCCCAGCTCCTCGGCAGATCAAAAGTGTTCGTAGGCATTGTCCAGCTTACTCCAAGCATACATAAGAACATGTTCCACATATTTAAAGTTGTTCTGTTGTGTAGGAAAAGGTGGTTGTTTTCCTCTGCCTCCTTGCCACAAAGCAAACACCTTGAGCAAATCTGCAAACCTCTTCTCTGTAGGGCTTCATGGGTTAGGCAAGTTCTCCTGATCACCAGCCACATAAAACATGACACTTTCAAGGGGATTTTAATTTTCCAGATTAGTTTCCAAGGTCAAATCCTAGTGGAAGAGAAGCTAATGTTGTTGTTCTAGTAGCATGATTTGACAGAGAATTGTCACGGATTTAGAGTCTCACTAAAGCTCCGTGCGGCACTTGACAACTTACTCACTAATCTTTCAAGATCTTGTAAGCTCGAGTAAGACTTTGAAACTAAGATCGCTAAGATAATGTAAAGAAAGACTTAGAAAGACTAGAGGGCTTTTGGAAGAAGGCTTTTGTATTGCTTGGAAGATTTGCTTACAACTTGGTTGATTCTTTGCAAATGAATGCCCCATCTATTTATACTACAACCTAGGGGCTAAAGTATAATTTAAAATTACTTTACAAGTCCCTAAGGTATTTACACTTTGGTCCCTCTCTAGAATTCTCTTCATATTCTAGGATGTTCCAAAGCCTTCTTGAAATATCTAAGGGGTTCTAGAGTTCTCCATAAGACTCTCCACAACTCTAGACTCTTCCGCCCCTATCCGGATGCGAAATTTGACTGGCAAAGTGGCGGGACATGACAGAATACTCCTTTACTGTGCAACTTCCATAGAGATTTGTCTGGATTTACCGAGGTACCTGGAAAAGGGTTCAAAGTCTATAAAAGACTAGCTATTTTGTCTACCTCCCAGTCATTTAAAGCTCTTCTAAAGATGAAACTCCACCCTTGTGGGCTCCATATCTGAGAAACAGTGCCATTTCTTTGGAGACTAAGGTTGTAGAGGTCCAGGAAGGTGGTCTTTAAGCTTTCATCACCTATCCAATGCTCATTCCAGAACTGGATCTTCGTACCATTCCCCACCTTAAAGGAAATGTTGGTACTGAAATGGGCCAGAGTCTTAGAATTGTTTTCCATACACTGCATCCAAAAGTACCTTCCACTTTTTCTGTTGTCCATTGGTTCAGGAGTCCATATTTCTCTGTGATGAGTCTCTTCCATAAGGTCATGTCTTCTATGCCAAATTTCCACAACTACTTTTGCAGCATATAACTATTGTGGAGGTTGAGTTTCTTGATGCCCAAACCTCCTTGTATCATATTGAGGGTAAGGGAATCCCACTTCACTAGATTGTACCCTCTATTTCCTTTATTCCCCTGCCACAGGAAGCTCCTTCTCATTGGGTTGATCTTCTTTTCAATGCTCTTTGGGATGGGAAACACACTCATCATGTAGGTGGGCAGAGCATCCATGACTAATTTTATGAGTGTCAATCTTCCTCCCAAGGATAAATATTGACTTTTCCATCTTGATAGCCTCTTGTTACATCTCTCTGATACTGTGCTCCATACTTCAAGTTCCTTATTTTTGGCTCCCAATGGCATTCCTAGATAATTGGTGGGTAAGCAACCTTGCAACCTAGATTCATGGCCAAAAACTGCATATTCAAGACTTCATTGACTAGGTAGAGGAAGCTCTTATGCCAGTTTACATAGAGTCCTGAGATGCCTTCAAAAATGGTTAGAATAGCCCTGAGGTGTATGATTTGTGACACCTCTACTTCACATAGTATAAGCGAGTCATCAGCATACAATAGGTGGGAAATTCTCATGTCATTTGCTCTACTTATATGAGCTCCAAAATCTCTCAGCCAACCATTTTCGTTTGCTTTTCTGAGCATATGATTGAGACCCTCCATAACTAGTAAGAACAAGAAGGGTGAGAGGGGGTCACCCTATCTTAGATCCCTCTGTGATTGAAAGAAACCTACAGTGTCACCATTAACAATAGGGAGAAACTCACACTGGATATGCAAAATTTAAATTAGTTTAGCCATTTTTCGCCAAAGCCCATATCTTTAAGGATCCTAAGAAGGTAGATCCAGTTGACATGATCCAAAGCCTTTTCAATGTCTAACTTGCATAAAATTTCAGGTATTTTTTTCTTCTCTCTTGAATCTACCAGTTCATTTGCCACAAGTGATGCATCCATTATCTGTCTCCCCTTCAAAAAGGCCATCTGATGCTCGTCCACAAGTTTTCCCATGACAGACTTCAGTCTTTCAGTTAAAAGTTTTGAGATGAGCTTGTAAGTCCCTCCTATTAAGCTTATAGGTCTGAAGTCTTTTAATTATTTGGCATCTGCCTTCTTTGGAATTAAGGCTATGAAGTTGACATTCATAGACTTCTCAAACAATTCCTTCTAGTGGAAGTTATGGATGGTCTGCATCAAATCTGCCTTTATAGTGTCCCAGCAAACTTTAAAAAACTAATGGTGAAACCATCAGGCACAGGGGCCTTGTCCCCATCACAACTCTTGATGATGTGTAGTACTTCTAATTCTGAGAAGGGTCTTTGGAGCCATTCATTCTCTTCATTTGTGATTCTTGGACAACCTTGTAAATTGAAAGTAGGCCTCCAAGGTTAATCTTCTGAGTATAGATTTTTGTAGAAATCTATCATGGGTTCTTTTATTACTGCAGGTTCCTGAGTCTCTTCACCATTCACTATCAGTCTATCAATGGTGTTGAATCTCTTGTGTGTTGTTTCCATTCTTTAGAAGAACTTTGTGTTGTTGTCACCTTCTTTTAGCCATAGTACTCTTGATTTTTGTCTCCATCTGGATTCCTCGTATCCAGCCAGATCTTTTAGCTCAACTATGAATGTTGCTCTAGTCATTATTTCATCTTCAGTCAGGTTTCTGCTTTGTTGAATTAAGTCAATGACATTGTTCTTCTTGTTGGTTAATTCTCCAAAAGTAGTTCTGCTCCACTCTTTGAGTTTGAGTTTCAACATTTTTAACTTGCTATTGAACCTGAAGTCGGGGCATCCCTCCACTACAAAGTCATTCCACCAGTTGTTTACTAACTCACTGAAACCCTCCACCTTGAGCTACCAATTTTTGAACTTGAAATTTGATATGCTTTTCTCCAGTTTCCACATTCTAGCATGATGGGGTTGTGGTCTGAAGTAGCTTTAGGCAGAATCCTTTGTCTGACGTTTTTTAAAGTTTCTTCCCATTCTGAGGAGAAGAGGAACCTGTCTAGTCTAGCTGCACTAGAATGATTGATGCCTCTAAACCAGGTAAAATTACCCCCAATTAGATGGAGGTCATGAAGTTCCATGTCCTCGATCCATCTAGAGAAGTCAAACATCACATTAGTGATTCTGAAGCACCCTTTTCTTTCTAACATAAATCTATTTGTGTTGAAATCTCCACAAGTTACCCAAGGACCTTCACAAAGCTCTCTGCAAGCTGCAATTTCCTCCCAGCATAATAATTTTTCACTTCTAGTATGTGGAGTATAGACACCAGTGAGGTACCACGTAAAAGAGTTGTGAGAATGGATAAATCCATAGGTGATAGAGTGTTTCCCTATTTCCACCATTGTCCCAGACCAAACTCTGCTGTCCCACATTAGTAGGATCCCCCTCACTGCTTCCCACAACTTTGATGAAATCACATTTCATCCATCTACAAGGCCATAGTTGTTTGGCTGCTTCTTCAACTTCTCGGCTTAACTTTGTTTCTTGGAGACAATAGACATCTGCCTTCCATTTTTGCAATAAACTCTTAACAAGATTCCTATTTTCTATCTTTTTGAGTCCCCTCACATTCCATGAAATCAGGTTTACATTCATTTGTAAGTGAGATTGAGAGTTTCCCCCCTACTTCTGACCCATTCTACTTCATTGAGACTGGATTGCAAGTTCTTCAATTCATTCTTGCCAATTCTCTTACATTTTGGGGTGGTGATTATCTTCTCCTGCTCTTTCTTCCCTAGCGCCGCTTTCCTTTTATCTAGCTTTATGAGAAGGGCTAGTGTTTCATCTTCGAAACCAAAGCTACTCCATAAGTATTGCTTAGTTCAATAATGTGAGAATTTACCCAGTTTGAAGCCTCTGTCTCAGCTTCCTCTAGGGATGCAGGAGACTGGGTGGTAACCGGTTTGATGTCGTGGACGGGCTGCAGTTGCAAGTTGCACTCATCTGGGATAGGTGCAGGCATGGTTGTCCCCTCTACTATTTCTTTGGATTGGTTATCAATCTCAGTCACTTCGCCTGACTGAGGGGTAATCTCAAGTTGCACGGTTGAGGTCCCTTCCGATGTTACTTCAACTGATTTCTCTATATTGCCTGAGTCTACAAAGCAAGCTTCCAAAGTCATATAGGATTCTACAAATTTTGAGGCTAGAGCTCGAATGTTCTCCAGTTCATTAAGAGTATTAGGAGAGCTCTTCATCTGAAATTGAGTTGTAGTTGGGCTCAGGATTTCAGAAATAAGTTTTGGGCCTGATTTAATTGGGCCTCTAGAATTAAATTTAACCCGGCCCAAAGGATTTAAATTTTCTCTGGAAGCTGTCCCATATGACTCAGCATTGGCATGTGCTATCACTGTCAAATGTGACTCAACATTGGCATGTGTAGTCTCTGTTCCATGCTCAGCATTGGCATGTGCTATCACTGGTGACTTTGCAGGTGGCAAACTACCAGTCCTTTTATCCACTGGGTAAAAATTCAATGACTGTTGGGTAATGGGATTCAAAATTCTTATATCTCCGATGGTTGTTATAGCCGGAAGCTTGGTCCAAATTTTCATGGAGAAGGTGATTCCACCATTTTCGATGGAGTTCTCCTTTGGGACATTGCTCTCGTCTCCCTGGATTCTGATTCTCGCCCATTTGAGATGGCTCCAGAGGGACGTCTCTTCCTCTATTTCAATCCATCCACTACAATGGTCTCCGATGGCCTTGAAGGTTTTATGGGCCCCTAGGTGAAGAGGGATCCCCACGATCCTAATCCATGACTCTTTCTATTTCTGTGCTGGCATTTGAGTTGTCTCCCTTCCTCTTTCAATCGAAACACTCGACGCAGATAGCTCTCTCGCGGATGCTTACCTAAGCTATGGAACTCAATTGTTGGGCGCCTTAACTAAAGGAGCTAAACCGGAGGATCTCATTAGTTGAACTTGGTTTGTCTATTGAATCTAAAGTGCCCGACCACAGGTTCCACCATTGAAGCTTGAGTGGTATTTTGTTCAACATCCAATTGCCAGAAAGAACTTGCTCTGCCATAAGCCTAGAGGCAAACTCGAAGAGAAAGAGGCCCCTTCCCATTTTGTATATGTTTAGGCCGTGCGCCTGTTTCCATAGGTTGTTGGCCCATCTCCGTATTTCTGACAGTGTAGGTGGGAGATTTGACCCATCTTTGATAGTACCAACAAAACTCCTCTTTAATACCTCATTTTGGGAGGGCGAGAGATCATTAATGCAGATGACATTCCCCCTCTTTGGTGCTTGGAAGTCCTCTGAATTATTTTCTGCCATGTTGCACCATTTACTGTTTCTGACTGCTTCAGCGAAAGGAAGTTTGTTGTCTGTTAATTTGTGATTGTCTCTACTAGTCTCCCTTATTTGTTTGGCAATGAAACTCATCATTTTCTCAGCAATGAAGGCCCAACCAGAGTTGAAAGTCAGTTCAGGGATGATGATGACTGACTTCCTCCTGCCCCTTACATTAATGAGACTGACTGCCGTAATTGTTGAAGTTCCTAGCATAGAAGGTTTCTGATAGCGTTTCTTCTTCTTCCACCTTTTGACTACATTCCCATTCGTCTTAGAATCTTCAAAGAGAGTTTGGATAATCCATTCTATTATCTTCCTGGTGAAAGATGTTCTAGTGATGGCGTTTCTACGTCTTGTGCTCCATTCATACAAGTCTCCTGACCGAGTGATGTCAAAAGACTTGAATCCAACAGCAAAATAGATAGAGTCCTCCATCTTGGTGGGGGTGGGGGGAGAAGGAGGGAGGAGAGGAGAGGAGAGGAGAAGAGAGAGGGAATCCGGTGATTGGAAGGAGCACCGGGAGAGGGTTGGAGGGAGATCTGGAAAGATTATAGCATCTATTTGGGAATCGTGCCTGGGATCTTGTTTCTCTTATTAAAATCTGGTATTTCAAATTTTTGTTACAACAATTATATATATCGTCATTCATATCACATTCATATGTCTTTAATATTTCAATAACTATATACTGTCACCATGTATTTCCACTCTTTAAACAAAACCATATCATGCCTCAATATGAGTTTATAAGGTTGGAATACTACCCCTATCAACGATATAGATTCGTGCTTGAAAGTTCAAGAAAGGGGCGCCTTTACATACCTCATAGATATTAATCGATAGCTTGAATTCAGTTTATTTATAACTTCAATAATATATTGTAACATATAAAAAAAATCATACAACCCATAGCCATCTAAAATCTTCCACTATCTAAACAAAATGGAAGAATTTCCAAATCAATAGTCGTCATTCAATAATAACATATAACTTCGAATTAACTATGGAGTGAGGTTAAGAACTCGTACCTTGTCAAAATAACTTGTAGATACATCCATAAACCTTTAATTTCTTCAAAACCCTGTTTTACACACCTTGTAAGAGAAACACTAAACCAACTATGGACAAAACTATTCCAAAACGATAAGCTCAACGTGTAGAACAACTTCCATTAAGGACTTAATCCAAGATCATGAACATATAGGGAAAATTTTGAGGTTATTCTTTATTTTGTTTTATCTTGGGACAAAGTTTGAAAAACAAATAAATAAAATTCCCAAAAGAGAAACCAGAATATATACATCTCCACCGACCTAGGGCCCACTTCACATGTATGCTTGTGCAGTTTCACAAAAATGCAAATATCATTCTACTTTGAAGTTGTATTGGAGAATGGCTTAATGCTTAGAAACTAGACTCATACAAATTCAATTTTATAGGTTGTAGGCCTCTAACTCTTTATATATCGGGATATATGATCATCCTAAGTCAGACTAAATCCGAAGTTGTTTGAAATACTTCCTCGAAATAAAACCTTCAAATTGAATTTTTGTTTCCAAACTCCCTTTACCCTAAAACTTTAATTGAATTATTTAATCACCTCTATATATCCATTTCATTATATGATCACCCATTTGGGATTTTTATTCTCCCAACAACTCATCATAGGATAACGTAAAGTGACAAAAATAATAATTTGGCTTGTATGTCTTCAGCTTAGCTATTTAGTAACTTTAAAATATACGGGTTGTTACATTAGGATGCCTCGTGGTTTGTTATTCCTTTTATTTCATTTTGGCAAAATAATACATAAATAGACACTTCTCAGCTAGCAAGTAACACTCCAACTTTTGGAGTGCCTATCTGGACATCAAAATTTGATCTCAACTGACAATTAAACATTGTCACTCTTCTCATTGTGTTTCATAAACAAGCGATAGATATGTGACATATAAATTTTCAAGGTGTCTGAATAATCATTTTGTAAATTTGAGTTTTCCATTGACGCAATAGAGATGAGTTGAGATGTCTAGATGTGCATTTTGAAAGTTGGAGTGTTTATTTGACAGCTAAGGTCAAGTTTGTTTGTCTGTTATGCATTATGCCTTTTAGTTTTGTTTGAGATATAATAGTAAAAAACACATCCGAGTTATCACTTTTTTGTGAGTTTCACACCGACTATTGGTTGTTTTCTTTTCCTACATGAACTATCACTATTGATGTATTAAAACAAACCCCAATTATCAATTGTTAATAAGGTAGAAAAAGGGAATAACTATAGTTTGAGGTCTATTTTAACACATATATGGTGATATATAGTTTGTGTAGGTAAAGGCACAACTGATAATTAGAGTATGAAATTTACAATAAAGCGATAATTTTGGTGTATTTTTCACCATTAACTCTTTTGATTATTATATGGTATTTGAGTGGACACATAGTTTAAGAAAATAGATAAGTTTTTTGACACAAATTTAATTTATACCTTCGCAATTCGAATTTATGGGTCATTGGGGAGTGATTTAAGACGCGAAGGAAGTCTTTTGAAATATCTGGTCTAAAATAAGCTTTAGATATGCGTGAATATACATTACTATAGTATAATGAGAAAAGTTTAAAGTTCGACTAATATTAAATATGTATTTTTTTTGGCAGACACTAAAGAAAGTGTGCTACATAAACTGAGATAAAGGTAGTGTAATACCAAAGAGATTTATAGTAGGTTTCACCTATTAAAAAGGAAATCTTTTATGATATACATATATAGAATTTAGTTAAGAAAATTTTAAAAGATGGTCTAAAAACTAAAGACTACCATATAAAATAGATTGGATGGAATGGTAGCTAATGCCATTCTTTGAAATTTTTAGTGCACCTATATATTTCAAGTCAATTGTTTTTTCTCTAATGTGCTTTTTGTGTTTCTGAAATTGTATGAATTGTTTATCTTTATTTTGGAGTGATGTGTACAACGTAGTGACTGATCATTTGTGGTAATGTGCTAATGTAATTATTTATTTTCTACAATTTGTTTTAGTTATCGAATCTCCAGAGGGATTTCTAATGGAATGGTGGGATGGTTTGTATGATATGTACAACATTTATCAAGCTGAGAAGGCCCAAGGATCCTTTGCTGAGGTGTTACCTAAACCTTTCAAAGCTAAATTCATCTTTTCCAGAGATTATTTTAATCTTAATGCATCATTCTTTATATATATTATGGTGTCTCATTAGTGATTTCACTCATTTTTCCTTAACTATAGGACCATAATATATCTCCTGTGGTGCTGGCCTTCCATCCGACGACACCTGAGGGTGAACTGATGTTCGATTTAAGGTTTGTTTTTAAATGGATTGTCCAAGTTAGAGGTTGTAACATGTTATGGTTTTTGGATAAAGTGGACCAACATTTCTGCACTTGATGAATTTTTATAGAGTTTTGTTCACTTAACTTAATGTTATAACAATTCTGCATTTTTTCTTGAACAAATTCATGTTTTCATTGGGGTTTATGCAATGCAATTACAACAAACAACAATAATATACTAAATCAAATATCACAAGTAGGGTATGGGAGGGAAGAGTGTAAGAAGACCATACCCCTACCTCGTAGAGGTAAAGAGTCTATTTTTGGAGGACCCTCAGCTCGAGTACAACATATAAAAATAGGAATGAAGAATAAAAATCAGTAGTGGAGAAACAAAGTAACTAATAAGGAAACAGTAACAGTCACAAAATATTGTAATAACCAAAATACAATCAAGATGGTAGAATCAAAAGTAAGACATTATAAGAATATTGTTAAACCCTTACAAAATAAGACAACATTCCGTACCTACAAATCTTCTACCCTAATACGTGACCTCCACACTCTCTTATCTAATGTCATCACCTTGATAATCTGAACCTAATCCATGTCCTTTTTAATCACCTCTCCCTAATACTTTTTTGGCCTACCTCTGCCTCTCTTTATATCCACTATATCCAATGTATTGTTCCTCCTCACTAAGGCATCTTTGCATCTTTTGATCACGTGTCCAAACTATCTTAGTATTGCTTCCCTCATGTTTCCCACCATAGAGGTCACTCTCATCTTGCCTTAGATATCCTCATTCCTAATTTTATCTTTCTTAGTGTGTCCACACATCTATCTCAACATCCTCATTTCTGAAACTTGCATCTTCTAAACATAAGATTTCTTGACTTGTCAAACTCCACCCTATACAACAACCTTGATCTAATTGATACTTAGTAGAACTTACTTTTCAGTTTACGTGGTACCTTCTCATAATATATGAGAACGGAGACAAAACTCTTATGTTGCACCACTACGATTTGTGACATCATTGTCGATGTCTCCATTTCTGTTGATTACTGACCCCAAATATTTTAAACTATCCCTCTTGAGGATAGACTAGGTGTCAAGCCTCACTTTCCACCTACCTCGTGCATTATATTGTTGAATTTGCATTCCAAATATTCCATTTTGGTCCATCTCAACATGAATTCTTTAGACTCCACAATTTGTCTCCACAGCTCCATCTTAACATTAAGTCCATTGCATTTCTAATCAATCAGTACTGTGGCATCCCTAAATAGCACAAACCATTGAACATCATTATGAATACATCACATCAATTCATCCATCACCAAGGCCAACCAAAATAGGATAAGAACTGATCTCTAGTGCAAGCCCATCTCAATTAGAAAGTGTTGCGAGTGTTGGATCTGTCATTCATGTCCTCTGTTGCCCTAATTTAAACCATCGGTATGATTTTAGCCTCCATACATCTCAAAAGAACCTCCAATAGGAATTTGTCGTATGACTTTATACGGTCAATGAACAACATATGTAAGTCCTTCTTCCTTTCCCTATGTTTCTCCATCAGTCTCCTCGCCAAATGGTTTCCTTCTTTAGTCGATCTCCCCAACATGAATCCGTATTTATTAACAAAAATGGACACACCCCTTCTAGCCCTCATCTTCACCACCTCTCCTAAAATTTGACAGTGTGCCTTAGCAACATGATGCCTTCATAATTGTTATAGTTTTAGATATTACCCTTGGTTTTATACAACAGGACCATTGTACTAAACCTCCATTCTTAGGGAACTTTTGTCATCTTAAAAATTGACATTAAACAACCCATCTGTTCTCTTCCAAAATTCCACCGGAATCTCACATGGTCAGATGGATCTTCCCCTAGTCATCCTATTAATAGCACGCTTAAACTCCTCTACTTTAATACACCTACAATATCCTAATTCTCAATGATTTTTAGAGTGCTACAAATTACCCAAGATTATGTCTTTGTCCCTTTCTTTGCTCAAGATTTTGTGGAAGTATGCTTGTCATCTCTGCCTAATGAGGGTCTCTTCCACCAACAACTTTTCTTGGTCTTTCCTCTCTCTCTCTCTCTTTACTTTAAAAGCATATGCAGTTTCTTCTCTCTACCTTATCCCCTAATTCGACATACAAACGTTCTAAAGCTCCCATTCTTGATGTGTTAACTGTTAACATAGCCACCATCTTTGATTCCTTATATATTTCCATATTCATACTCCCCCATCATTGAACTCTACCAATTTTACATAAGCAAACTTCTTCGTTTCCACGTTTCCTTGGACTTCTCCATTTTATCACCAATCCCCTTGATGACCACCAAAGTTACCCCTTGAAACTCCTAGAACCTCTCTAGCTTCTTTCGTAATGTAATCAGTTGAGTTTTCTCACATGTAGTTTGCATTCCCACTCCTCCTCCAAGCCCCAATAATCATTAACTTCTCCATCATCTCCTAAGAGAGGGAATGAGTCAAACTACCCAATTTAATTCTCGGTCAATCATACAAAGTCTTCTTCCTTCTTTTTCTCTTAATCTTCGGGTCATTCACCAAAAACTTATGTTGGATAGTAAGATTCTCACTCGGGATAATCTTGCAGTCCTATGAAGGCCTCTAGCACCTTTCCTAAAGAGTAACTAATCTATCTAAGTTTTAGCCACCACACTATAAAAGGTAACCAATTGGCACTCCTCCTTTGGAAAATACGAGTTATCTATCACCAATGCAAAAGCTTTAGGGAAATCCAAAAGTGATGCTCCACCTTAATTCTATCCCCAAAACCAAAGCCTCCATACACATATATTAAAAAAATTACTAGGCGTTGCCCTAATGTGGACATCAAAATCTCTGTCGATGACTATCTTCTTGGTGCTTGGTATACCCCTTACTACCTTGTCCAACTACTCCCAAAAGTGTTTCTTGATCCCCTAGTCTCCTGGACACAAGGTATATTAATCTTCCTTTTCTTTAGGATCTTCAGTAGTTGTATGGTATTTCCCCATCAATTACCATATGTTCCAAGACCCTACATATAGCCTTGAAGAACCCTACTCCACTTACCACTCCTTTCCCTTAGCCTAACCCCGTCCGAAGATATGACCCTTATCCTAACCCCGTCCGAAGATATGACCCTAATCCAATACTGTTTACCAAAGACACTAAATTAGATTCAAACTAAATAGGGAACAACTAAAGATAAGAGTCGGGAATTGTATAAAGTAAGCAAAAATCAATAAGTTAATAAAGAAGGAATTGCTCAAAAATCTATTCTTGACGGTAAGCACAAATTAATAAGACGTAAAGCATAAATTGAGCAAAACACTATTCTGAATTACCCCACTTGTAGAGAAGCACGACATAAATAGGCAAAACAATATGTAAGTCCTTCTTCCTTTCCCTATTTTATCCATCAGTCTCCTCACCAAATGGATGTGTACTGTAGTCGATCACCCCATCATGAATCCGAATTTATTCACAAAAATGAACAAACAACTTTTCACCCTAATCTTCACCACCTTCTCCCAAAAATTTCCAAAACCTTAGCATCTTCATGCATGTGTAATTGTTAGAGTATTGGATATTACCCTTGTTAATTTACACAACGGTACCATTGTACTCAACCTCTATTCTTTGGGAACTTTTGTCATCTTAAAAATGACATTAAACAACCCAATTAACCACTTTATACCTTTTATGTCTGAGCTCTTCTAAAATTCCATCAAAATCTCATCTAGTTAGATGGATCTTCCCCTAGTCATCTTATTAATAGCACACTTAAACTCCTCTACTTTAATAAAGCTATTGCATCCAAATTCTCAATGATTTTTAGAGTGCTCCAAATCACCCATCATAATGTCTCTGTCCCTTCTTTCGTTCAAGCGTTTGTGGAAGTATGTTTTCCATCATTTCCTAATGAGGATCTCTTAAACCAACACTTTGACTTCCTCATCATTGATGCACTTAACCTCATAAATGTCTTAGGTGTTCCTCTCTATCTTGCCTTTGCAAGCATGTACAATTTATTTTCTCTACCTTATCCCCTAATTCAGCATACAAATGTTTGAAAGATTCCATTTTTGATGTCGTAACGGTTAACATAGCCTCTGTCTTTGATGCCTTATATATTTCCTTATTCATACATTTACCCCCCCTTATCATTACACTCTACCAATTTTACACAAGCAACCTTCTTCGTTTCTACTTTGCCTTGGACTTCTCCATTTTTATCACCAATACCCTTTGTCACCACCAAAGTTACCCCTTGAAACTCCTAGCACCTCTCTAGCTGCTTTCGTAATGTAATTTGTTGAGTTTCCCACATGTAGTTTGCATTCCCACTCCTCCTCCAAGCCCCAATCATCATTAACTTCTCTGTCATCTCCTGAGAAGGCACAGGTCAAACTACCCAATTTATTCCTCAATCGATCATACAAAGTCTTTTTCCTCCTCTTTTTCTTAATCTTTAGGTCAATCACCAAAAACATATGTTGGGTAGTAAGATTTTCACTTGGGATAATCTTGTAGTCCTATAAAGGCCTCTATCACTCTTCCTGACGAGTAAATAATCTATCTAAGGTTTAGCCACCAAACTATGCAAGGTAACCAATTTGTTCTCCTCCTTTGGAAAGCACGAGTTAGCTATCACCAATGCAAAACTTTAGGGAAATCTAAAAGTGATGCTCCACCTCAATTTTTATCGCCAAAACCAAAACCTCCATGCACATATCTCACCAAAACTACAAGGCATTGCTCTAATGTGGGCATTAAACTCTCCACCAATGACTATATTCTTAGTGCGTGGTGTACTTACTACCTTGTCCAACTCCTCCCAAAAGTGTTTTTTGACCTCCTCGTCCAAGCCCATTTGAGGTGCTAAGCACTTATAATGTTCAGACTATGCCTTTCAATGAGTAGATTAATTTTCATCAACATCTCATTAGTCCTCCTAACCTGCACCACTTGATCCCTTAAGTCCTCATCTACAAAAATACCTACTTCATTCCTATCCCTCGAGATTCCTGAGTACCACAACTTAAATCCATCAATATCCCATTCATTGGTACCTCTCATCTGGTCTCCTAGACACAAGGTAAATTAATCTTCTTTTTCTTTAGGATCTTCACTAGTTGTATGGATTTCCCCATCAATTACCGTATGTTCCAAGACCCTACCTATAGCGTTGAAGACACCTTACCCCACTTACCACTCCTTTCCCTTACCCTCGATCATATCTGAAGATATGACCCTAATCCAATATTGTTCACATATCTGAAGATATGACCCTAATCCAATATTGTTCACTAAAGACACTAAAGTAGATACAAACTAAGCAGGGAGCAACTAAAGTTAAGAGTCACGAATTGTAAAAAGTAATCAAAAATCAATAAGTTAATAAAGAAGGAATTTCTCAAAAATCTATTCCGGACGGTACACACAAATTAATAAGAAATAGAGCATAAATTGAGCAAAACTCTATTCCGAATCACCCTACTTGTAGGGCAGCAAGGCAGAAATAGGCAACATGAATTATAAATAACAATAACCACTTAGAACAAGAGAATAAATAAACCAAAAGAAATATTTATGGAAATAACTATCGAAAATTAAGAAATAAAGAGAAAAGGAGGAACAATAGAACCTAGCTGGTAGCGTGACGAAGAAACTTAATTGTGGATATTGTCAATGTTGGCTAGAACTTGTTAGAAGTCACTAAAAGTTTCTGGTCTCTTCTGGTCCTTTCTGAAGAGATCTGATGCTTACATGGCTGCCCATACTTTCCGCCCATGATAGTGGCTGTGTTGGTTGGGTCTCGCTTGAAAGGGGGAATGGCAGGGGAAAGGCAAAAGGGAAAGAGAAAACTGCAAGGGTGAATGGTATAGTTGAAATGGGAGAAAGATTGAAGAAGATAGAAAGATGTCACTTACTTGTCGTCGTAGGGTTTATGTCGCAAGAGAGAGTGTGTGTACGTCGGAGGGCTGAAAAGGGAGAGTACATACGACAGAGGGCCATAGAGAGAGGGAAATCATAAAGTAAAGTGTCATGGTCTTTTCTGTAATGCAATTATGACTGTAAAGCCTCTTGAATTTATCCAATTCTCTCTGTTATTTTTCTTGATGACTAGTTATTGCTTAGATAATAGATATTACATAATAAAAGCATCAGTTTGGTTGTTGAAGTTGCTAAATAATAAGATCTCTAACTTTTTTTGATGTTCATGTATCATCCAGCTGCTCAATGGAGAAAGCTCCAAATATGCCTCATCAATTGGAGAAGATTCCAAATATGCCTCAACAGTTTAAGAAGATTCCAAATATGCCTCAACAATTGAACGACAAAGTATGTTTAAATTTACAAGATGACAACAATTATTTTTAAATTTGTGACATAACTGACAAGGTTTTATCCTTCCAGGATGAGCAAGAGGTTTGCTCTAAACGAACTATGCAATTGGAACCAAATCCTGGTGCCCTTAAAAAGATTAAGCTTCTTCATGTACCAGAGCCTTCTGAAGCAGGTTCGTTGTATTGGTATCAAATACTTTGCTTTTATGTTTTAGAATATTTTGTATTTGATCTTCTTAACACATGTGACCTCACCTATGTAGTATATACTCATATATATTGACTTAACATGAATTAAGATGATATCCAAATTATGCAAGAAAAGTTCTTTGTTAGAGGAATTAGTTGCATACTATTCAAAATGAGCTTAATCATGAACATCAAATATTGTATTTGGATTAAGTTTCATCCTCATTCATATCCATTTCTAAGGATATGAAATGTTTACGCTAATATGAGTTTAAATTTGGAGTATACAAGAACTCGAATGTATCCTTAGCCTAGATTATTTGGTCATCGCAAAAGTGAATATATTCTTTTTTTTTACTTATCAAAGAATGCATTCTGAACCAAAATACTAATGTCAACTTTTGTTAGCGTGTGAAAATGTTATGAATGATCCATTTGTGTATTATTATCTCATGAAGAACAATTAAATAGTTTTATATTTTAGTAGAAAGTCATAAGATCAGATTATCTGTTGATCTTCCTATCAGGCTGTTCCATCAGCTTTTACTCTGGGACGCAGCAAACTCCCTAATCTAATCAAGATCTCGTGGTTTTCCGATCTTCCTCTTGGCATGGAATTAAGAAGGGGATAGCTTGAGAAATATCATAATTCAATAGTTGTTATACAATATATGTAGGCTATAGCCATGGATGAAAATAGATGAATTGGTTACTTCTTCATTATTTTATGAATTTTTAACATTTTCTAATCCAGGTTGTGCTCATGACTACTCAATAATGAGTAGAATAAAATTAAATGTATTTGTTTGCTACCAATTTATTAATAGCTGCTACATATTTATTAATGAACATGGAAAAAATTCAATACATATATTTAAAGAAGCTAAATGAAGATAGAATATTTTTCATGTATCGTATATTCTGATTTCATTATTAAATATTCTCTGATTCTTTACCTTTAATTACTTGATAGGATTCATTAGTTTTACTGATATTGTGGAATCTTTTACCACATAATTCTTTTGTATTTAAAGACACAAAAATATTTCTCTTGTTTATTCTGCTCCTTTATAGTATTAGAGCTATCAACACTCAAACGAGTATAAACTTGTAATCATCTTCCCATCTTATTCATCTTTTTTTCCCCTTTCTTTTCCAAACCACCTAAAATCAATGGTGAACTCATCTGCTTCGTACATCAATCTGAACAGCAATGACCCAATCAACACTTCATCCACAATTGTGAATGTTGCTGCAACCAAAACACAAATCATTAACATCAACCCAACTGCACAACTTCCAATCAAACTCACTGGTGGTGCAAACTTTGCAACATGAAAAGCTCAAATTCAAAAGGTCATGAATGGGTTTGACTTAATGAACTATCTCGATGGATCCATAACAACGCCGCCACGCACCATTAAGCAAGACACACAAGATGTCATCAATCCAGATTTCAAATCTGGTTTCAACAAGATAATCTCATCTACAACGCCTTAATGGCATCTTTTGACTCCACCATTGCACCATCAGTTGCCTCTGTTGAAACTTCAAAAGAAGCATGGGATTATTTGCATACTACATATGCAAATAGATCTCAAACCAGGATCTACAGTCTTCGAGATGCATTGGCGAAAGTTCTGCGAGATCAAAAATATGTCACTGGTTATATTAGGGAGATAAGAATTATCACTGATGAATTAGCTGTTGGGGGTGCTTGCATTTCTAATGAAGAGTTGGTTGTAAAAATTCTGAGTGGCCTTGGACCTGAATATGAGGCTTTAAGTACTGTTATTCGTTCAGGAGACTTTCCTATTTCATATGAGTAATCGGCACACAAGCTCACAGATTATGAACTTTATCTAAAACAAACTGACAAGCAACCACCAACTCCAATCACTTCTCAAGTTGCACAACGAACAACTAATCAGAATAACAATAGCAACAGGCAAAATCACCACTGGTCTGGTCAGCCTCAATGGTGTTCGCAAACTACTCCTTATGGATCGCAACAATGGCGTAGCCCCCACACTCAAAGCAATGGAAACTTTTCCCAGCCATGGCGTCCCTCAATTCCTTTGCAGGCCAAAATGCAAATCCAATGTCAGTTATGTGAAAAATTTGGTCACACTGCAAATGTTTGTCGTTCCAAGTCGCATAACCATTTTGACGCTAAGGCTATGTTTGCTGCTCGGTCTTTTCCCAATACTGCTCCATGGATTCTGGATTCCGGTGCCTCACATCATATCACTGCTGATTCTCAGAATATAGCCTCTCCACATGAATACACGGTCCTGAACAAGTTTCAATGGGTGATGGTAATGGTATTTCGATCACCCACACTGGTTCCACTACACTTAACTCTCCCATACATTCTTTTTCTTTACATAATATTTTGTGTACTCCTTCTATCAAAAAGAATCTTATATCTGTTTCAAAATTTTGTCAACAAAACCAACATCTATTGAATTCTTTCCTTTCTCTTTTGTTGTGAGCACACTGACTACGGGGGCACCACTATTACAAGGCCGGAATAGAGATGACTTATACGAATGGCCAACGTTTGTGACTTTAACACATTCATCTCCTACAGCCCACACGGAAAATACTTCTCAAGTTCCTTTATCTCTGTGGCATCGTCATTTAGGACATCCTAATATCCATCTTTTGAAGCTTCTTTTAAACAATTACCAGTTTCCTTATTTTGATAATTTTCAATCTTGCAATTCATTTCATTGAAATAAAAGCCACAGGATTCCTTTCTCACATAACTTTTTGCAAAGTTCAAGACCTTTTGAAACACTATATACCGATGTTTGGTGTCCTTCACCCGTTCTATCCCTTGATCAAAAGCGTTATTATGTCATTTTTGTCGATCAATTTACCAAATATATTTGGCTCTATACACTTAAACAAAAAATTGATGTAGTCAAGGTCTTCTCTAAATTTCGGCCACTCATTGAGAACTTTTTCAATACTAAGATTCTCACCCTATATTCTGATGGGGAAGGAGAATTTAAGGGACTTAAATCACTTCTTGCTTAATTTGGGATTCAACATTTATCCTCTCCCCCATATACCCCACAAAGAATTGCCTTGGCTGAAAGACATCATAGACACATTATAGAAACTGCTAGAACTCTACTTCACCAAGCATCACTACCTCCCCAATTTTGGAGTTTTGCTTGTCAAACTACTGTTTACTTAATTAATAGATTTCCTACATCCTCAGATAATATTTCTCCATATCAAGCTCTTTTTGGTACAACTCCTAATAATTTCTCACTTTTTACGTTTGGTTGTTTATGCTATCCCTGGCTAAATCCATATACTAAAATTAAACTTGAGCCAGGTCCACACCATGTGTCTATTTAGGATTCTCCACCCACTTTCATAGTCATCAATGCTTTGATCCTGAATCCTCAAAATATATTTCTCCATAGACGTAAAATTTCAGGAAGATATTTTTCCTTATGAAAATATTTTTTCCAAGTACAACGGAATCTCTCAGAATATTTTATGGTTTAATTCCACATCCGATTCAGATACATCTTCCTCTACTCAATATTGTCCAGATCATACAATATCTTTTCCTATTACTCTAAGAAGTCCACTTCCAATCGAAGATTTAAACTTGGTTGTTCGTACAAATGACTCTACTTCACCTGCAATAGTTGTACGTCCTCCGTCAGAACTTCCAGCAATCCGACGAAATTAGGTAACTTCCTCCCCTCTAGATAATTCCTTTTTACTGTTGAATTGTCTACCACTCCCCCCTTCTAATTCCCTTCCCCAGCAGCAGCACTCACCACAACTTAACCTCCCTTCTCAAACCAACCAGTCTTCACCACCACGACGCCCTGTCACCGGCTCCCAACATCAAATCACTAAGCCCAATACATAGTATGCATCCATGGCCACCCTTACATCCCAAATACCACCAGTCACAGTTAAACAAGCTGCAAGGACCCACAATGGAGACAAGCTATGGAAAGTGAATTTGACACTCTCATGAGCAACAAAACATGGAACCTTATTCCTCCATCTGATCACCAAAATAATGTGGAGAATAAATGGATCTTCCGCATCAAGCGCAAACCTGATGGATCAATTGAATGGTACAAGGCTCGCCTTGTTGTCAAAGGTTTCACTCAACAGCCTGGAATCGATTATGTTGATATTTTCAGTTCGGTTTTCAAACCAACAACTATTCGAACAATACTTTCCATCGCCACACAAAACAAGTGGCCGCTTCATCAACTAGACATAAACAATGCTTTCTACAAGGTACACTGACTGAGGAAGCCTTTAAGAAACAACCAAAAGGTTTTGAGAATTCTGATTACCCAAACTATGTATGCAAACTAAACAAAGCCATATATGGTCTCAAACAAGCACCCAATGCTTGGTACACCGAGCTCACGAATTTTCTCATTTCTACTGGATTTTGCAAGACTCATTTTGATCATTCGTTATTTACCTTACACTCTCATAAAACTGTCATTTTCTTGCTTGTATATGTAGATGACATTGTTATTACAGGCAATAACTTGCAAACTATGAACAACATCAAGAGCGCACTCTCCAATCATTTTTCACTCAAAGACCTTGGACCCCTACATTTTTCCTAGTCATTGAAGTCCTTCCACAATCAGCTGGATTATTTCTTTCTCAATCCAAGTACATAATGGACATCATGGAGGAGTTCTCTATGCAGAACTTCCATGGTGTTTCTACACCATTATCCACCACGAGTTCACTTAGGTTGAATGATGGCTCCCCTCCTACAAATGCAAAATAATATCAAAGTGCAATTGGCAAGCTCCAGTATCTTGCATTTACTAGACCGGACATAAGCTTTGCTATTCATAAGCTCTCCCAATTTATGCATCAGCCATATCACACACACTAGCAAGCAGTGAAGCGCCTCCTTCGGTATCTCAAATCAACTATCTATTATAGGCTTCTTTTTCACCATGGATCTAACGTTGCACTTCATGTTTATACCGATGTAGATTGGGCAGGGGATGATACTCTCAAATTACACCTCCCCAAAGAAGTATAAGCGATCGTTATCAAGTAAAGAACCCAACTTGTAGGTTGGGGTCGATCCACGAGGAATATGGTCTAGACTTAAACTTAACTCACAATTATATCCGTTTAGTCAAATTATTTCCAAGGAAAGTAAACATGGGGGATTTTGTAAGTAAGTAAATAGATTGCTGCCTAAGTAACAAGCAAACAAGATTCAAACTTTGTTTTATCAATATGAGAAAGAAACTAAGGTCTCCACAAGCTCTTAACGCAGTAATCCTAATAATAGTAATCCATTCCTAGTGTTTAACATGCAAAGTTGGTAAGTTAGGTATCCTTAAGTGATTGGTCCTCCAAGTAGGGAATTTCACCACACAACTCG
>JAJONR010002535.1:0-53094 GCA_029582245.1 Solanum etuberosum | reverse complement strand
AATGATAATGTGAGAGATATGACGTACTCTTAGGATTCTAGAGAGAGATTGATAGTTTTCTTGAAACTTGAAGAGTCGGCTTGATGGGTGTAACTGTGGGGTGGCTAGAATGATAAATGTGAGGGATGAAGCAACTTATTTTGTGTTTAGTGGTAATGGACTGTAATGTGACTATGTTTGATTTTACTAGAGGCTGTTTTTGTATGGGCTTAGGAAGGATCCATTTCTTAGGCTTGAAACTTGAAGAGTCAGCTTGATAGTGTGATTGTGCGGTGGCTAGAATGATAATGTGAGAGATATGACGTACTCTTAGGATTCTAGAGAGAGATTGATAGTTTTCTTGAAACTTGAAGAGTCGACTTGATGGTGTAATTGTGTGGTGGCTAGAATCATAAATGTGAGAGATGGCACAACTTATTTGTGTTTAGTGGTGATGGACTGTAATGTGACTATGTTTGATTAAACTAGAGGTTGTTTTTGTATGGGATTAGAAGGATCCACTTTTTAGGCTTGAAACTTGAAGAGTCAGCTTGATGGTGTGATTGTGCCGTGGCTAGAATGATAATGTGAGAGATATAACACAATTTGTTTTAAGCTTTTGTCTAGGTTGAAAGATAAGTCACATAGGTCTATCTTGAATGATTGAATTAATGCAGATACTGTGTCAAGTCTTTTTTAAAAGCCAACGTTGAAAAAAAGATAAATCTTTTCTTTTCTAATGCCATCTTTTGTTTTAATTTTTTAAATCTCAGTACAAATTCTATTCAAGTGCAGTTCGTTCAGGCCTGAGCTCCATTTTTTGTGTATGCTGGTCATCTATTGGAGGTTAATTGCACACACTCTGCACCTTTTGAACCCCAAGTCCATGTGATGGTTAAGTGCTGCGATTGTCATATTTGTTGACATGGGTGAAGTGGAATCTCCCCTGCTTTATATGCCCGCTACAGTCTGAAGAAGGCTTTTGTTTTAGATTGGAAGTTGGGTGCCTTGTATGGGATATCTAGTTGATAATATGGATCAAGAAATTGGCGAGGGACAATGAAAGCAATAAAAAGGGCAGGTGAAGGCTCCTCTCGCCATTGCTGAGAATGGGTGTACGTGAGTTAGTCTTTTGGACCCTCACTAGACTGAAATAGGGTGAGTCCTTGTTTTGGTCCGAAAGGGTTGCATGCTGAAACAGCCATCTGCATGAGACTACGGTCTAACAAAAAACGAATAAGGCAACTTTCTTACATGCATTGCTGACGGGCTAAACTAGGAAAATACACCATGTATTTTTCTGCACCCATAGATTGCAGTTCCCAGGTGCTAGTGGGTGAGCCAGTTAGATTCTCACTGGTATCTCTAATTACTTGAGGACCATATTTCTACTACCAACAACTTGGTTGCTTATACTTAAGGTCGACGACGGAGGTCTTTGAAAGACTTTTTCAAAATATCCATTCTTCAATCGCAGCTGGGGTAGGTGATACCTAATTCAAGTCATATTTTATACTTGAGCAGTGCTCTTTCATTGGATTTGATCCTCTTTTGCCCCTCACACATTCCGAAGATAGAAAACTAGCTACATTTCAGTTGATCCGGTCTGATCCAGTGCCCTTCTTTGGAATATCTGAGATTCTGAAAAGTTTTCAAGGAGCTATCACTGATTCAGTTCGTCTTTGCAAACCAAAATATGAAGGCTTGTTTCAAATTCTTCAATCTTTAATTCAACTCTTCAAGGTGACTTAGTGTGACATAGTGGTAAGGTGACTTGTCTATGATCAAAAGTGATGGCAGGTCATGCTGATCCTACCTAGAGAAAGAAAAAAATTGTTTTTAACTCCGCCTGTGTTTGGATTCTTCTATTTCGCAGCCGGTCCCAAGCCCGGAAAAGGAGGAGGGTTAATTGTCTTTCAGAAGTCAGATCCTTCATAAATATGAACCATATAAAACCTGTAATAGTTGTGGTTCTCTGTCTCACACTCTCTCTCTCTTGTAGGTAATAGTTGTGGTTCTCTGTCTCGCATACTCTCTCTCTCTCTCTTGTAGGTGTGCTTGCGCGTACATATTCCCATCGTGTAGAGTCTTTCTTTTTTCAGCATATCCACTTCTTTCTCTTTTTCTGTCAAAATGTCCTTTTATCCTAAAATCTGTTCAAAATGATAACATTTACTTGGCTTCTGCTTTTTTACAATAATGTTTGCTATAACTGCTCATGACATGTTTTTGATTGCCTTTTCTATTGACTGCATATGTGATGTTAGGGTTGTTGCAATTCTGGAAACAGAAGAAAATTTCAACTTCAGTAGAGTTTTGAGAGTGTGACTGTGAAGAAGCCTTTTATTCTTTTAATCATTGACAAAGTCATTTGATATAGAATATGACATGATGATTCTCTTACAAATATCAAGTAGTCCACATAAGAAGAAGAATATCCCCCAAACATCATTATGGAAAAACTCAACACACAGCATTTTTCTGTTATACTGGTGAATATTTGGAGCATGCTTTGATACTTGATGTGAAACTTAATTCTCATTTCTATATATTGATTTCTCTATTTAGTGTTTCTTTACTAGATCGATCGATACTTAATGTTTGAGGAGAAACAAATGTGGAGTATATTCGTTCGTTAAGTGTTCCACATTTGTACTTGGGGGAATGGACGATGGTTTCCTAATTAATTATATGATCTTGAATATGCATTCCTCACTCCATAGTGAGCTTTTGAGTTGAGTTAAACCTAAGGTTTATTTTCTTAACATGGTGTATATACATCAGAGCCAGATATATATATATCTTTGTTATCGTACATTTGAGTCACATGTTATATTGTTCAGACACCAGATCGATGTTCAGTGAGGTGACCATTGATGTCTCACACATTGTGAATGAGGAGGATGTTGTCTCTCCATATAAAGCTAGTCGATCTTGGGCAAACTTACCTAATGACCTAGCTTTCTGGATTGACTTGATTTTTCTCCATGTTTGCAGCAGAACTCCTGGGATTTGATCACTACATTCCCCCTTTTGCAAGTGCAGAAGGTAGTGAGATCTTGGAAGGTGTAAATTATGCATCTGGTTCAGCTGGAATTTGCAATGACAGCGAAAGTCATCTTGTAAGTGTAGTTAACTACATATATATGTACATGTTCTACATTCCAAGCTTCCAATGCAAAAATGTCTAGACTCCCTCCGTGGAATTCATATTACTATTGGCCCCTGGTTACTTGTCACATCCCTTAAGAAAACTTTAATTATAGGTGTATTTTACTAAACTAACCTTATTTACTTATAGAAGATCTTTTCTAATTATTTTAGTTTCCAGGGTGATCACATTTACTTGGGTAGGCAGCTGGAGAATCATCAAGTAACAATTTCTCGTATTGCTAAGTTACAGGGGAAGACAACTTCAGCTAAAAAGCACTTGAATAAGTGCTTATTCATAGTTGGATGCAGCAATGACTACATCAACAATTACTTGTTGCCTGAAATATATTCCTCAAGTCATTTATATACGCCAAGCGAATATGCAACTGCCTTGATTGATCAATATTCACAACATCTAAGGGTGCGTTAGAATTTATTTATTTCCTTTCTGTGCCTCATTATATTCATAACTTTTTTCTCGCGAAAAAATTGGAACCATGCATGAACCATTTCTCACGAAAAAATTCTGATTGTTATCATGTGACTAGACTTTATATGAAGATGGAGCAAGGAAAGTTGCCTTATTTGGACTAGGGCCAAATAGGCTGCATTCCAGCAGAGCTACAAAAACACAATACAAGTAGATGTGTGAGTTCAACAAATAATGCAATTCAACAATTCTCAGTAGCTGATCTTAATACCAATTTTCCAGACGCAAACTTCACATTTATAAATATATACAGCATTTCATCATTCCTCGGTATGTACTCAAACAACATCATTTTGTGACTTCTAACATAATTGGATTGGCTATTTTTGCTCGTCTTATTTCAGAGCCCATTAGTGTGTTGAATCGTCCATGCTGTAAAGTTTTGGAAATGATGCCTGAAGGACAATGTGTTCCTGGAGAAACTTCATGCTTGCCTAGGAAGAATTTATCTTTTCTATGATAATTTTCATCCAACAGAGATTGCTAATAGAATCCCGACTAACAGAGTTTATAATGCTATTCTACCGTTGGATGTTTATCCTATGGATATCCATCACTTGGTCGCGAAGAACAATGTTGTGAATGCCGAGTAAAGTTCATGTGTTTCACCATTTGATTGATTACGTTTAATAAGTTTTACTTATGATCTTCCCATTTAGGGAGTTTTCGGATTTTGTTTCTTAGATTGATTTATTAATTGTACACCTACGCTATATATAGCTCTTAGTCTTGGAATAATATATTCAATGAGGAAATTGTTGTCTCTACATTTTACATTTCCTAAGCCATGAATGACTACAAACAGCTCGAGCCTGATGACAACAACTTTACCAATTACGTTAATACTCTCCTTCTTAAGCTAGAGTCAAAGGATTAAAAGGTACCATTGTTTGTTAAAAGGGTCATGCGTATTGTAAAAAAAGTTTGTTCCTCTCATCCTCTTCTTCTATTTGTGTGATTTCTGGTCTTCATCCTCCCCTGTTATCTTTTTGATTTCCTTTTACGACTGATATTATTTGCTCGTAGTTGTAATTTGTGTTCTCAGTATTATAATACATATCATTGTGGTGTTGGTAATTTGAGTTGTTACATGTTTCTTTCTTGATCTTCATCCTCCCCTGCTCATATTGATCTTTGAATGAGATCTTTTTGAAGTGAAAATATAAGCAGATTTATGTTGTAACATATTTCTTGGAGTAAATTTGAAAGATTTTGAGAAATGGAGAGCCTGAATTAAAAATACAAGTAAAAAATTCTCCAGGGTCAACCTATTTTTGGGTTCAAAACCAATCACTTGAACTTGACTGCAACTAGTAGAAATTTTTTCATTCCTTTGCTCTTCTAATTTGTATTCCTTATCGCTAACTGCATGAAGCAGAAGTATTGATCACTAATTATTGTATTCTGTGTATCTTGAGAAATGAGTTTATTTTTGTTCGGAGATCATCTCCTCTCTCAAGGAATGCTCCGATTTCTTTTTCCAGTTACATCTTTAAACAGAGTATCGTTTTTCTATTTTTTCCTATCTTCTTTTGAGTCATGCTAATTTTTCTGGACCTGTTCCTTTCAGTCAGGGATGCAACAACCTGAATCTGAAAAGTTAATCATGTGGCACTTATACTTTGAATGGCAGAGCCTTGAAACAACTAGTTAAGGAAACTGGATACCGCAGCAACAGAGATGTTAATGATCAAATAGCAAAATTACAAAAAAAACTGATGAGTAAAAACAGTTGAAGATTATAATGTAAATGCTAAAAGAAATGGTCTTAATAAAAACACTTGAAGATTATGATGAATAAGCTAAACCCTGGTCAAAATCTATGAGTAACCTCTAGTTGTCTTAGCATGGTGTTAAGGGAACAGTAAGAGAAGGACTCATGAGTAAGTCTTTTACATGCAAGGACTACATATTGTTATTTATACACAAGAGCATGTTTTCCCTTCTATATGCTGGTAAATACTATTGCTACTTCATAATCACTTTTCTAGCATAACTTCTCACTTTTCTGGAAGTCGTATTGGATATCGACACTTTAAGGTATGGTTACTTCTTTTATCACTAAAGTATTGGTTCTGCAAATGGAGAATTCTCAAGGCTTCAGGAAAAGTTTACCACACTAAAAAGTAACCTTTTAGAACGGAACTACTACTGCCAAATGAATTCTTCTGATTCCAGCAAAAAATGATTTTACCTCTCATCTGTTTTTTTCCACCATAACATGAATGTTTTCCTTGATTCATGGACTAAATAATGCAGGATTCAACATAGAATACTACCACTACCTTTCATTGCAAAAGAAGATTTCTTTTCTTTCAACATTAAGTCAACTGCCAACAACTCTTGCTTTATCTGAAAGGTTTGGGTAAATCTCAACTTGGAATCTGTCTGTTTTGAGGTTCCAGTTACTTTCCTCACTGGGGTAATGCAAGTCATAATCTTGGAGGATGAGTATAGGAGGATATATTTAGGTGCAAAAAAATGCATTCGCCTATTCTGTTATTCTATGTTTTGCACTTGTAGCACACTATTACTAGCAAGTTGCTGTCATCTAATGCTTGCTTCAGTTTCAACCTTAATTTTAAGGAGCTGAGCCTTTGATCTCCTTATGAATACTTGAATAGGATCTTCTAACATTTTTGGCGCTTGATATCAAGAAAACTAGATTATCTGGCTAGTTGTCATAAATAAATAAATTATAGAACCTCTAGCTAAGGTAGGATCCCTTTCGTATTGCCAAGTTAGAATCTCCTTTGTATGGACAAATCAATGACATTAAATGGAATTGCTGTGTGTTCAAATGAATGACATTGCCAGTATGTTGAGTGTTTCTGTGCCTGTTTAGAATTCTGAAGTGCAGAGGTGAAAGTCTTCTTTTAATTTTTTTTTCTTACCATGTATGCTGCATATACATGCTTTGTGCTGTCTATCTTGAGACATGCTGCTAAACTTGAATTTCTGGGTTCAAGGAAGAACCACGGAAAGGTTTGGTTGATATGTGTATGTGTGCACGCATATATAATGTCACAGAAATTCTGATCTGCTAGTACTAAGCATTTCTGTTCTCCTTTCACATACAAGGCTTGCATATACTCGGCAATTCAACTAGACATCACTAAAGTTTTCATATCTGCTGGAAGAGCATGCGGCTGAAGATCCTTTCTGTTGGAAGACTGCTGGGGTGATGATTTCAAGAATCTGCATGAAGTATGAAAAAGAGGTAAAAATGAGTGTGAATTAAATGATCCTTGTCATCATTGATCTCAATAAGTTACTTTTGTCATTACAGGACCAAGAAATGAAGGCTGTCCAGGCACAAACTCTCTGATTTGAGATCTTGAAGTCCCAGATAGAAACCAACTAGGATCCCTTACATGTTTTGTTTCAGGTGACTTTCATTTGAGATCATTGCTCGCGAGTCGCGGGGAAGTTTTTACTCTAGTATTTGTTATTGTAGGGTAGTTGTAATGAAAAAGACAATCAGCACAGTCTTGGCGTACTGTGAAGTCTTCCAATTGGATTAAATCTAATGTTGCTATAAGCTAGTGAGTGACATTTATAAAGCGTGTTAATTATATTACCGTTAAAAATACATATTTAACAGTAAAATTAAATTATTGCTGGGTACACTGTACAGGCTGCCACCCATGTGCCTATATCAAGATTCCTTTCCCCTTTTATAAAATATTTAAATATTCCTTCATTTCTAATAAGGAAGCATCCCAAACACATGGTTTTGGCTTTGACATATGATTTTGTATTATATCGATATCGATATCAATACCATCCAAAAAGAATCAAATAAATTCTATTTGTCTTCGTGTGTTGGCATTTCCATATAATCGACGTCAACTCTTGTCGATGCTGACACAATAGATTATTACAAGCGGTTTCTTTTAATCCATTCAAGTTGCTATTTTGTTCATTTTTTACTTAAAAAGTAATTAATTAAATGAAAAATTTACTATAATAAATTCAATATTTTGAAAAGTACGTTAGAAAATGAATACTACTAAATAATAAAAATAAAATGATAAATTATAATTGATATTACAAATTAAAAATCTATTTTTAGTATAATAAATAAGTAAACATGAACGGAGAAAGTAAATAATATAGGAGAGTACGCGATGAGTTGATTTTGTTTTGCTTTTTAATACGACACATTGATATGCATCACGATGAGTATAATAATAGTAGCTTATTATATAATAAATGTCATGCATCAAAATATAAAATTATGACTCTTGTAGCTGATCTTAATACCAATTTTACAATGAGGAAATTATTGTCTCTACATTTTACATTTCCTAAGCCATGAATGACTACAAACAGCTCGAACCTGATGACAACAATTTTACCAATTACATTAATACTCACCTTCTTAAGCTAGAGTCAAAGGATTAAAAGGCACCATTGTTTGTTAAAAGGGTCATGCGTATTGTAAAAAAAGTTTGTTCCTCTCATCTTCTTCTTCTATTTGTGTGATTTCTGGTCTTCATCCTCCTATGTTATCTTTTCGATTTCCTTTTACGAGTGATATTATTTGCTCGTAGTTGTAATTTGTGTTCTCAGTGATTATAATACATATCATTGTGGTGTTGGTAATTTGAGTTGTTACATGTTTCTTTCTTGAAAGATTTTAGCCAATTAATTTTTCATTTTCCAACTCTAATGTACCAGCAAGAGATATGTACAATTTTTTTTATAAAAAGGGCCATCTTTTAATGGGTTGCAAGGAGTTGGTGGTGTCTAAATCAAGATTCCTTTCCCTTTTTTATAAAATACTAGTCTCTGGACACGTGTGTTGCACGTGTGTTTCATGTGATTTTTTACAGATTCGTTAGAATAATTAAAATTTTATGCAAATCATGTGAAGTGAATAATATTTTTTAATGTGCGTCAAGAAACACCGAATGAGGAACACATTGTAATGTTTAAAATCAATTCCTTTGAAGCTACCATCGGTAAATCAATTCCGTTGACGCTATTATCGGTATTTTTTGAATTTTGTTTAGTAGTTAACACACTTTCAATAAAGTCACATGACTAATTTGAACCAAATAACAATACAGACTTACGATAATGATAAAAAAAATTCATAAAAATTAGATTAGTGAAATCTAATAGAGAAAAACACACAAAAATAGAAGAAAAATAAAACATACACATCATTCGCAAGACTTTATTCATATAGATTATAAATAAAAAATAAATATAGAATCAATAAGTTATCCATATTCGGAATTCGAAAGCTACAAGTTTAAAGAGGAAAAACAAAAGGCACAGACCATGAGAGGGAAGTAATTGCACTGACAAATCCTATAATTTGCAAATTATGTATAACGAAATATGCATCTTATTTTGCTCTAGAATAAGATAATACTTATTTCTGACAAAAGTAGAGACAAAATTTACCAGCGATGCTATTCATTGCTTCACACACCATAACATATATATATATATATATATGTGTTGCATATATATTTTCAGCTTTTATTATAAAATTTGTGTAACAAAATAATAAATCAAAAATGTATTTTAAAAGCTATGTCACTTAAGAAAATATTTGTTGTTATGATACATAGACACCATTTAAAATTTAAACTTGTATTGTGTTTACTGTAATTCATTACTTTAGTTATTTATTAGTTGAATAGAAATAAACTCGAAAAAGCAGACAAACACAGTTACCATCTAGCAATAAATACGTGAAGAAAATCAATATCATATAACCCCATAATGGTACATAGAAATATGCCGATTGAATTTCATGCTCTAGATTACTGTAAATGCATGTAAATTTCTCTAAATACTGAATTAACTAAGAGAATTGAAATTTAACGACAAAAGAAATCTTAAAAATTATCAATAACTCATCAAACAGGATGAATATACATATTTCTCGACAAAATTTGCTAACAAAGCAAAATAGATGTACATTTATCAATTCATCCCAAACGTTTAAATTTGTTGTCTGATTTTATAGCTATTTCTTTTATAATAATAACATATCTCGTGAAATTTGTCTAGGGAGTGCAGGATGCGCACAAACCTTACCTAAATTCAGAAGACCCTCAACTTGAGTCGAGTATAGCAAAATCAGAGTAAATATGAAAAAGAAAAATGACAGTGAAGAGAATATAATATATTATAACAACTATTACGAAAACAATAACAACAACAAAAAAAAATGCAATAACCGAAACACCATAAAAATAATTGGTGGTAGAAAGCAAAAGCAAGACAGTACAAGAATAAAAGTACTACTATGACAGGTACACCACTAAGCCTAAACCCTTCGGAAAGCAAGAGAACACTCCTCTACAACCTTTTATACCTTAATCGGCGATCTCCATGCTTAAGCATTTTCTGTAATTGATGAAATCAGTTTCTTTTTTCTTCTGAGCTTTGAAAGGCGAATTAGCTTATGTATTTGCCAATAATAATTTTTTCTCATGCACATGATATTTATAAGCCAAAAGTTTGTCTAGAATTCCGTAGAAAGCTCAAAAGTTATGTTGAAGAATGGAGAGACATTCTTAAAATGCGTTTTAAAACACCTTTTCATTTTTAGTATATTTAATATAATATAATATAATTATTATTTAATATTTAATTGCTTAGATATTTTATAACATTTTGAATTAAGATAGAGGTAAAATAGTATTTCAACTTTTACTTTTATAGTTTTCCACTTTTAGTATAATATGATTTAGTAAATATTCTTTGATTTTAAATAAAGAAAAATCCCAAACACATGGCTTTGACCAATGATTTTGTATTATATCGATATCAATACCATCCAAAAAGAATCAAATAAATTCTATTTGTCTGCGACGTCAACTCTTGTCGATGCTAACACAAATAAATTATTATAGACGACTTCTTTTAATCCTTCAAAGTTATTCACCTCCATTCATTTCTACTTGTTTAGATTTAACTGGATATACACACCCTTTAAAAGTGTAATTAATAAATGATAAGTTTATTATAATATTTTGGAAAATGTATGGAAAATGAATATTATTTAATAATAAAGATAAAATATATATAAAATGATAAATTATTTTTTCGTATTTCAAATTGAACATCTATTTTTAGTATAATTGACATTTAAAAATGGGTTGATTTTGTTTTGTTTTTTAATATTGCATGCATCACGATGATTATTAGCTTATAGTAATAACATTGAAAGTGGTGCTAAGCACGTACAAATTGAAAATTTCTTCTTTTTGTTTGTAGAGTTTTCTATATGATGCATGAATGATTTGTTCTAAACATAGCTTTGAAAAATATTAGTCTAAATTTTTAGCAACTTAGTTATATTATACTCTTTTTTGCTTCTATATCACTTTCCATATTGTCAATCACTTACAAAAATTATTTTCTTCCATATAACTCATTTTTTCTTCTCATTCTCCTGAAATGGCTTGTTATGGCAAGATATTTGCCACAATATTTGTAGTTTTGAACTTAAAAACATTTGTTAAAGGTGCACCACAAGTACCATGTTACTTCATATTTGGAGATTCGTTACTTGATAATGGAAACAACAATGACCTTAACACAACGGCAAAGGCTAATTACCCACCTTATGGGGTGGACTTCCAGGATGGTCGTCCGACCGGCCGTTTCACCAATGGCCGTAACACGGCTGACTTCCTAGGTCTCAAGTCTCAACTACTTAATTAGCTTGTTTCTGAAAATTTTCATTTTTATTGATTTCTCTAATTAATGATGATTTCCTATTTAATAATATGATCTTGAACATGCAATTCACATTTCGGAGTTAGCTTTTGAGTTGAGTTAAATCTAAGGTTTATTTTCTTAATATGGTGATCACCACATATTACATTGTCCACACACAAGATGTGCAGGAGACCATAGATATTGTGAATGAGTAGAATGTTGTGATCTCCTTATAAAGCTAGTCTATCTTAGGCAAATCATATATACCTAGTGACCGGCCTAGCTTTCTGGATTGATTTACACCCAAAATTCGTTTTATTAATAAACGTTGATCTTCTTTAGTGCATATACATATAGTTGAGTTGATTTTCTCCATGTTTGCAGCGGAATTCTTGGGATTTGATCACTACATTCCCCCTTATGCAAGTGTAAAAGATAGTGAGATCTTGGAAGGTGTAAATTATGCATCTGGTTCAGCTGGAATTCGTAATGACAGTGGAAGTCATCTTGTAAGTGTTGATTTTTTTATACATATGCTACATTACATGCATCCAATGCAAAAACATAAGGAATTTACTTATACAATTGTTTTTTCAGGGTGATCGGATTTACTTGGGGAAGCAATTGGAGAATCATCAAGCAACAATTTCTCGTATAGCTAATTTAGTGGGGAATACAACTTCAGCTAAAAAGCAATTGAATAAGTGCCTATACATAGTTGGAATAGGCAGCAATGACTACATCAACAATTACTTGATGCCTGAAATATATCCCTCAAGTCATTTATATACACCAAGCCAATATGCAACTGCCTTGATTGATCAATATTCACAACATCTGAGGGTACGTTAGAACTCCAATCTATGTACGAATAATTTTAAATTACAGTAAAAAGTTGAGAGAATAAATTTTTCTACTCTAGCTAATGTTGTACTCTTTGGTTGATATCATGTGGTTAGACTTTGTATGAAGATGGAGCAAGGAAAGTTGCCCTATTTGGACTAGGCCAAATAGGCTGCATTCCAGCAGAGCTGCAAAAACACGATACACGTAGATGTGTGGGTTCAACAAATAATGCAATTCAACAATTTAACAGCAAGCTAAAGTCTCTTGTAGATGATCTTAATACCAATTTTCCAGACGCGAAGTTCACATATATAAACATGTACAGCATTTCATCGATCATTGGTATGTACATGTACTCAAACAACATTATTTTTCTAGCTATATGAAATATTTTGCGACTTCTAACATAATTGGATTGCTTATTTCAGATCCCCTTAGTGTGTTTACTCGTCCATGCTGTAACGTTTTGGAAACGATGCCTGAAGGACAATGTGTTCCTGGAGAAACTCCATGCTTTCTTAGGGGGATTTATCTTTTCTATGATAATTTTCATCCAACAGAGATTGCCAATAGAATCGCGACTAACAGAGCTTATAATGCTCTTCTACCGTCTGATGCTTATCCTATGGATATCCATCACTTGATCAGGACGAACAATGTTGTGTATGATGAGTAATGTACTCAGGTGTTTCGCCATTTGATTGATTATACGTGCAATAAGTTGTACTTATGATCTGCCCATTTTGGGATTTTTCTGATTTCGTTTCCTTAGATTGATTTATCGTACACTTAGCTACAATATATGTAACTGGAATTTGCTTGACTCTTTCCTTTTCTGTGTATTTTATCCGATTGGAATGTGAATCCCTGTTTTAAATATTCACATTTCTTATATTCGCCCAATGAAAATGTTAGTTGTAATCATGAATTGGGTTAATAAACTGGTACAACAAAATGTGAGCATACGGTAAAATTGATATCACAACATGAGTTTTGGCTAGTAAGACTTCTAACTAATTCACTGAAGTCTTCCTCTCCCATGCACTAAGCTACGGGGAAGTGTTGTACCACAAAGGTCTATTGTAGGTAGTCTTATCTTCATTTCTGCAAGAGACTGTTTTTAAAGTTGGAACCTTTGACCTCTTGGTCACATGACAACAACTTTGCTGGTTACGCCAAGACTCCCCTTCTTATGGTAGAGTAGGTTAAGTGTATTGTAGAAAAAAAGTTTGTTCGTCTCAAGTCTCATCCCCTTCTTCTATCTGTGTGATTTCTGGTCTTTGCCTTCCCCTGTTTTCTTCTCAGTTTCCTTTTACGACTGTTATTACGCGTTATTTGCTAGTCGTTGTAATTTGTGTTTTTAGTGATTATAATACACATCATTGTGGTGTTTGTAATTTGAGTTGTTACATGTTTCTTTCTTGAAATATTTAGCTAATTAATTTTTCATTTCCCAACTCTAATGTACCAGCTAGAATACTTGAAAATATGTACAATATTTTAAAAAATAAGTTTGTTTTAATGCACTTCCTTAAATTTGCTCATGCTAGACTGGATCATTCCTCTAACTGATTGAAAGTATATATGAAGTTACCAAATAGAAGTTTGCGCTCATGTCAATCAGCAAAAGAATTACTATCTCGGTTTCAATTTGTTTATCTGGTTTTAACTTGACACGGAGTTTAAGAAAGTAAAAAAAAAAAAAAAAAGATTTTCGAATCTTGTGGTCTTAAATTAAAGATATGTAGAATGTACCAAAATATCCTTTAATCGTGTAGTCTTAAACATGTTACGTGGAAAGTTGAAATTAAAGATTTGTGAAAACAGTAATAAGTTGGCTAGTTAGCTTAGCTGCGCAACATGGTCTTTCATGTGCTAGCATTTACTGCCATATCTTGACTATGTTTTCAACTCCTTTTTTGTTGTTTTCCACATGAAGACTTGCACAATTAACGGAATTTGACAATTGCTAGTATTATGTTCAATTATGTATATATAGAACTGCTAGCATTATCTTCTTGACTACAAATTAAATCAGTTAGTTCCGATACTTATAGATTATATATATTGCTGCAAAAGATCCAATTAACCAACAAACGCGCACAATGATGGAGAAAACATCCTCTTACTCCTTTCTACTATTACTATCGTCGTAATTATTATTGTTTCTTCATGTTATAGCTATGAATATCAGCACAGATGAAACTTCTCTTCTCGTCTTGAAAGCTCACATCACTTTAACCCCTGATCATATTCTTTCGACTAACTCGTCTTCTTCGACTTTAGTTTGTAACTGGATTGGAATCGATCACTTGTGGCTCTCGTCATCAAAGAGTTACTGGACTTGATATTTCAGACATGAATATAACTGGTACAGCCCCGCCACAACTTCATATCTATGTAAAAATAAATAATATGTAAGCTTATATATAGTACTTTTAAGTTATAGAATTTTATATAGAACATGAATTCTTGAAACTGATCAGTACCATAATTATTTTCTGTACAATGAATATACTACTATATGTGTATATGTTCAATATAATCGGAGACAATAACTTTGCAGAAATATAAACAACAGAATGTAAAACATGTACTAAAAAACACAATTAATATCATAAACATAAATTAATGACTGTAAAAAAAACATATACCAGGATCTGTAACAGTAGAATGAAACAAAAAGGAAAAAATCGAGTCCACTGAATGCACAGTGTCCCCTTAAGAAAATTATTCCCCTCTAATACCCGAGATTTAAAGAAATAGATCCTCTCATGATGGAATAATTTTATACACCAACGTATTGATACAAAAACAATGGTGTCAGTGAGCCACTCAACATGAACAAAGTACACGAATATTTAATTGTGCAGAAGAAAAAGTTTAGAATTTTCGTTGTTTTAAAATGAGAGGAAATCCCTCTATTTATAGACAACAAAGGGTAGTGTGAACAAATGTTTATTGTGCCTTATCGAAAATGTCACAACTCTTTGGAAAAGTCACAACTCTTCATAAACGTCATAACCTTTCATAAAAGTCGCAACTCTTTATAAAAGTCACAAGTTTTCATAAAAGTCACAACTTTTCATAAAAGTTGTAACTTTTCATCAAAGGGGAAGACTAGCTTTGGACATAAATAAAAATATAGGAATTTCATATTATTCCATAAAAATCCGCTGGAAAAATCTGCGAACTAAATCCCCAAATATAATCTCCAGGTAATTTGCAGTTTCCTTGTAGTGAAAACTATAAAATGCTCCAACTCATACTGTCTGAAAACAATACTCAATGCAATATTAATAATTTGCAAAACATCTCAAAGGAAAAGAAAGTATCGAGAGACTCATCAACTCTATCCATCTATAAAGCCTCTATAGTTTAACATGGATGTCGAGACATGACCCACGACACCCTTAACTGAAAGGAAAGGGGGAGTCCTTCGGAATGCAAGAAGGCTCACCAAAAGCTAATTGTGTCAAATGTAGGTTTGACCAACTTTTAAGTCAATCCAAAACACTCTTAGTTTCCTAATTACTAAAAGGATTTGACTTGACTTGGTCAAAACCCCATTTGACTTAGTTTCCCAATTACTAAAAAGGTTTGACTTGACTAGGTCAAAACTTTTTTTAATCGGAAACTTTCTGAATGTCGGTATGTTTTCTGGAATTTTGAATTAAGGGTGACATTAAGGTGTCAAAATTAAATGGTGGTGACATAAATTTTAATTATTGAGTATAGGTGACAATTATGTAATTAAGTATTAATTATTTATTAGAAATGTGTGGAAGTTGCTCTTAAGTTTTTAAATTGACACTTTGGTCCATTATATTAATGAGGGGAAAAAGATAAAAGATTGAAGGTAATGCTAAATGACCAGAAATTTTTAAAAACTATATAAAAAAAATTATTTTAAAATAAACAGATCTTTTTTTCATTTTTTAGTTAAAAGGTATTTAAGTTAAAAAGATAAAAATATTTAAAAAAGTAAAGTAACATAGTTAAAATATCATTTTGGCCAAAATAATTTTTCCAAAGATTAAAACCCAATTTTAACCAAAACGGGAAAAAAGAAGAGAAAAACCTGCCATTTTTGGAGCTTCCAACTTAAGAGTCAATGTTACCAAAAAAAACAAAATCAAAACTTATTTGACTTGAGAGTTTCTTGCCTTAATTTACTTCTTCGGTATTTTAGCTTAACTATGGCAATTTGCTGGTTCGAGAAAAACAGGGTACGTCCTGTTCAGGAAGAAATTCAGGTTGAGTTTTTTGGCGAAGAGGTGTGCAAGAAATTCAATAATATGGTTCTTAGGCGCGCACTTAATAATAAAAAGCGTAGGACGTCGCGCAGAACAAAAATCCAGCCCAAATTGTCAAGATTTTGGCTCGAATCCCAGGGGATGTTGTTGATACCGCCACCAGTGCCACCGGTGCCGGTGCCGGTGCATCCAGAGCCTTGCAGGTCTCTTATACACAGGTTCCTTTCTAAAGTAAAGACCCAGCTTGATTTTTTTACTAATCTTTACTAGTATCAGTAATATATTGTCTATGATCTTGTGATATAAGTCTATAGTAGTCTGTCTTTGTTCTTTTCGTTTAATGATTTTGTGATATAAGTCTTTAGTTGTCTGTCTTTTTTTATTTTCGTTTCAGGATTTCGTCATTGTTATATAATTGTCCGTAGTATATTGTCTATGATGTCGTGATATAAGTCCATAGTAGTCTGTCTTTGTTCTTTTCGTTTCATGATTTTGTCGTTGCTATAGAATTGTCCAAAGTATATTGTCTATGATCTTGTAATATAAGTCCATAGTAGTCTGTCTTTGATCTTTTCTTTTCATGATTCCGTCCTTGTTATATAGTTGTCCGTAGTATATTGTCTATGATCTTGTGATATAATTCCATAGCAGTCTGTCTTTGTTCTTTTCGTTTCATGATTTTGTCCTTGTTATGTAATTGTCCAAAGTATAAGTCCATAGTAGTCTGTCTTTGTTCTTTTCATTTCGTGATTTCGTCCTTGTTATATAATTATCCGTAGTATATTGTCTATGATCTTGTGATATAAGTCTGTAGTAGTCTATCTTTTTTCTTTTCGTGTCATGATTTCTTATTTGTGTGCTTTCATGTTCTTTCCATTAAAAAAAACAAAAAAAAATGGTGTTCTTTTCACATATGTTGCATGTTTATTTTCTAGTATGTTCTTGTTGTGGTCTGCACTTTTTTCTTTGTGTGGTTTTTAGTTTCTTATTTGTGTGCTTTCAAGTTCTTTCCCTAAAAAAAGTTGTCCAATAAAAAGTTTTTTCCATAGCTGTTGCCTGTTAAGTTTCTAGTTTTCTTTCTGTGGTTTTAGGATTAACCAAATGAAAAATAGGTTCACATGAGTTTCAAACTAAAATTTGGATGAATAATCCGTTTACTTAGTTTTTTGTATGGTTTCCAGTTTGTTGTGTTTTCTAGTTCTTTCTGTGGTGTCTAATTCCTTTGTCTTTGTTCTTTCATGTTCGTTAAAAGAAAGTTGCTCCTTCCATTAAAAAAAAAAGAAAAAGAAGTAAAGGTTCTAAGCTCTGGTGTAGAGGCTGTTTTTGTATGGGCTTAGAAGGATCCACTTCTTAGGCTTGAAACTTAAAGAGTCAGCTTGATAGTGTGATTGTGCAGTGGCTAGAATGATAATGTGAGAGATATGACGTACTCTTAGGATTCTAGAGAGAGATTGATAGTTTTCTTGAAACTTGAAGAGTCGGCTTGATGGATGTAACTGTGTGGTGGCTAGAATGATAAATGTGAGAGATGAAGCAACTTATTTTGTGTTTAGTGGTGATGGACTGTAATGTGACTATGTTTGATTTTACTAGAGGCTGTTTTTGTATGGGCTCAGAAGGATCCATTTCTTAGGCTTGAAACTTGAAGAGTCAGCTTGATAGTGTGATTGTGCGGTGGCTAGAATGATAATGTGAGAGATATGACGTACTCTTAGGATTCTAGAGAGAGATTGATAGTTTTCTTGAAACTTGAAGAGTCGACTTGATGGTGTAATTGTGTGGTGGCTAGAATCATAAATGTGAGAGATGGCACAACTTATTTGTGTTTAGTGGTGATGGACTGTAATGTGACTATGTTTGATTAAACTAGAGGTTGTTTTTGTATGGGCTTAGAAGGATCCAATTTTTAGGCTTGAAACTTGAAGAGTCACTTTGATAGTGTGATTGTGCAGTGGCTAGAATTATGATGTGAGAGGTATGACGTACTCTTAGGATTCTAGTGACAGATTGCTAGTGTTCTTGAAACTTGTAGAGTCGGCTTGATGGTGTAATTGTGTGGTGGCTAGAATCATAAATGTGAGAGATGGACACAATTTATTTTGTGTTTAGTGGTGATGGACTGTAATGTGACTATGTTTGATTATACTCGAGGCTGTTTTTGTATGAGTTTAGAAGGATCCACTTCTTAGGCTTGAAACTGGAAGAGTCAGCTTGATGGTGTGATTATGCCGTGGCTAGAAAGATAATGTGAGAGATATGACACAATTTGTTTTAAGCTTTCGTCTAGGTTGAAAGATAAGTCACATAGGTCTATCTTGAATGATTGAATTATTGGGAGATACTGTGTCAAGTCATTTTTTAAAAGCCAACGTTGAAAAAAAGATAAATCTTTTCTTTTCTAATGCCATCTTTTGTTTTAATTTTTTAAATCTCAGTACAAATTCTATTCAAGTGCAGTATGTTCAGGCCTGGGCTCCATTTTTTGTGTATGCTGGTCATCTATTGGCGGTTAATTGCACACACTCTGCACCTTTTGAACCCCAAGTCTATGTGATGGTTAAGTACTGCAATTATCATATTTGTTGACATGGGTGAAGTGGAATCTGCCCTGCTTTATATTCCCGCTACAGTCTGAAGAAGGCTTTTGTTTTAGATTGGAAGTTGGGTGCCTTGTATGGGATATCTAGTTGATAATATGGATCAAGAAATTGGCGAGGGACAATGAAAGCAATAAAAAGGGCAGGTGAAGGCTCCTCTCGCCATTGCTGAGAATGGGTGTACGTGAGTTAGTCTTTTGGACCCTCACTAGACTGAAATAGGGTGAGTCCATGTTTTGGTCCGAAAGGGATGCATGCTGAAACAACCATCTGCATGAGACTACGGTCTAACCAAAAACGAATAAGGCAACTTTCTTACATGCATTGCTGACGGGCTAAAATAGGAAAATACACCATGTATATTTCTGCACCCATGGATTGCAGTTCCCAGGTGCTAGTGGGTGAGCCAGTTAGATTCTCACTGGTATCTCTAATTACTTGAGGACCATATTTCTACTACCAACAACTTGGTTGCTTCTACTGAAGGTCGACGACGGATGTCTTTGAAAGACTTTTTCAAAATATCCATTCTTCACTCGCAGCTGGGGTAGGTGATACCTAATTAATGTCATATTTTATACTTGAGCAGTGCTCGTTCATTGGACTTGATCCTCTTTTGCTCCTCACACATTCCGAAGATAGAAAACTAGCTACATTTCAGTTGATCCGGTCTGATCCAGTGCCCTTCTTTGGAATATCTGAGATTCTGAAAAGTTTTCAAGGAGCTATCACTGATTCAGTTCGTCTTTACAAACCAAAATATGAAGGCTTGTTTGAAATTCTTCAATCTTTAATTCAACTCTTCAAGGTGACTTAGTGTGACATAGTGGTATGGTGACTTTTCTATGATCAAAAGTGATGGCAGGTCATGCTGATCCTACCTAGAGAAAGAAAAACATTGTTTTTAACTCCGCCTGTGTTTGGATTCTTCTATTTCGCAGCCGGTCCCAAGCCCGGAAAAAGGAGGAGGGTTAATTGTCTTTCAGAAGTCAGATCCTTCATAAATATGAACCATATAAAGCCTGTAATAGTTGTGGTTCTCTGTCTCACACACTCTCTCTCTCTCTTGTAGGTAATAGTTGTGGTTCTGTCTCGCATACTCTCTCTCTCTCTCTTGTAGGTGTGCTTGCACTTACATATTCCCATCGTGTAGAGTCTTTCTTTTGTCAGCATGTCCACTTCTTTCTCTTTTTCTGTCAAAATGTCCTTTTATCCTAAAATCTGTTCAAAATGATAACATTTACTTGGCTTCTGCTTTTGTACAATAATGTTTGCTATAACTGCTCATGACATGCTTTTGATTGCCTTTTCTATTGACTGCATATGTGATGGTAGGGTTGTTCAATTCTGGAAACAGAAGAAAATTTCAACTTCAGTAGAGTTTTGAGAGTTGACTGTGAAGAAGCCTTTTATTCTTTTAAGTGGACGGATACCAAGAACTATATCTAAATGCTCGGAAATTCCATAATATGGTTCTGAGGCGCGCAATTCATAATAAAAATCATAGGACGTCGCGCAGAACCAAAATGCAGCCTAAATTGTCTAGGTTTTGGCTCGAATCCCAGGGGCTGTTGTTGATACCGCCACCAGTGCCACCGGTGCCGGTAGAGGTACCTCCAGAGCCTTGCAGGTCTCTTATACACAGGTTCCTTTCTTATGTAAAGACTCAGCTTGATTTTATTCCTAATCTTTACTAGTATCCGTAGTATATTGTCTATGATCTTGTGATATAAGTCTATAGTAGTCTGTCTTTGTTCATTTCGTTTTATGATTTTGTGATATAAGTCTATAGTTGTCTGTCTAATTTTAATTTCGTTTCAGGATTTCGTCATTGTTATATAATTGTCCGTAGTATATTGTCTATGATGTTGTGATATAAGTCCATAGTAGTCTGTCTTTGTTCTTTTCGTTTCATTATTTCGTCCTTGTTATATAATTGTCCGTAGTATATTGTCTATGATGTTGTGATATAAGTCCATAGTAGTCTTTGATCTTTTCGTTTCATGATTTTGTCGTTGCTATAGAATTGTCCAAAGTAAATTGTCTATGATCTTTTAATATAAGTCCATAGTAGTCTGTCTTTGTTCTTTTCGTTTCATGATTCCGTCCTTGTTATATAATTTTCCGTAGTTTATTGTCTATGATCTTGTGATATAATTCCATAGCAGTCTGTCTTTGTTCTTTTCGTTTCATGATTTTGTCGTTGTTATATAATTGTCCAAAGTATAAGTCCATAGTAGTCTTGTCTTTGTTCTTTTCATTTCGTGATTTCGTCCTTGTTATATAATTGTCCGTGTTATATTGTCTATGATCTTGTGATATAAGTCTGTAGTAGTCTGTCTTTGTTCTTTTCGTGTCATGATTTCTTATTTGTGTGCTTTCATGTTCTTTCCATTAAAAAAACAAAAAAAAATTGTGTTCTTTCCACATATGTTGCATGTTTATTTTCTAGTATGTTCTTGTTGTGGTCTGCACTTTTTTCTTTGTGTGGTTTTTAGTTTCTTATTTGTGTGCTTTCAAGTTCTTTCCCTAAAAAAGGTTGTCCAATAAAAAGTTTTTTCCATAGCTGTTGCATGTTAAGTTTCTAGTTTTCTTTCTGTGGTTTTAGGATTAACCAAATGAAAAATAGGTTAATCACATGAGTTTTAAACTAAAATTTGGATGAATAATCCGTTTATTTAGTTTTTTGTATGGTTTCCAGTTTGTCGTGTTTTCGAGTTCTTTCTGTGGTGTCTAATTCCTTTGTCTCTGTTCTTTCATGTTCGTTAAAAGAAAGGTGCTCCTTCCATAAAAAAAGAAGAAGAAGTAAAGGTTCTAAGCTCTGGAGTAGAGGCTGTTTTTGTATGGGCTTAGAAGGATCCACTTCTTAGGCTTGAAACTTAAAGAGTCAGCTTGATATTGTGATTGTGCAGTGGCTAGAATGATAATGTGAGAGATATGACGTACTCTTAGGATTCTAGAGCGAGATTGATAGTTTTCTTGAAATTTGAAGAGTCGGCTTGATGGGTGTAACTGTGTGGTGGCTAGAATGATAAATGTGAGAGATGAAGCAACTTATTTTGTGTTTAGTGGTAATGGACTGTAATGTGACTATGTTTGATTTTACTAGAGGCTGTTTTTGTATGGGCTTAGAAGGATCCATTTCTTAGGCTTGAAACTTGAAGAGTCAACTTGATAGGGTGATTATGCGGTGGCTAGAATGATAATGTGAGAGATATGACGTACTCTTAGGATTCTAGAGAGAGATTAATAGTTTTCTTGAAACTTGAAGAGACGACTTGATAGTGTAATTGTGTGGTGGCTAGAATCATAAATGAGAGAGATGGCACAACTTATTTTGTGTTTAGTGATGATGGACTGTAATATGACTATGTTTGATTAAACTAGAGGCTGTTTTTGTATGGGGTTAGAAGGATCCACTTCTTAGGCTTGAAACTGGAAGAGTCAGCTTGATAGTGTGATTGTGCGGTGGCTAGAATGATAATGTGAGAGATATGACGTACTCTTAGGGTTCTAGAGAGAGATTGATAGTTTTCTTGAAACTTGTAGAGTCGGCTTGATGGTGTAATTGTGTGGTGGCTACACTCATAAATGTGTGAGATGACACAAATTATTTTGTGTTTAGTGGTGATGGACTATAATGTGACTATGTTTGATTAAACTAGAGGCTGTTTTTGTATGGGCTTAGAAGGATCTACTTTTTAGGCTTGAAACTTGAAGAGTTAGTTTGATAGTGTGATTATGCAGTGGCTAGAATTATAATGTTAGAGATATAACGTACTCTTAGGATTCTAGTGAGAGATTGCTTGTTTTCTTGAAACTTGTAGAGTCGGCTTGATGGTGTAATTGTGTGGTGGCTAGAATCATAAATGTGAGAGATGACACAACTTATTTTTTGCTTAGTGGTGATGGACTATAATGTGAGTACGTTTGATTATACTCGAGGCTGTTTTTGTATGGGTTTAGAAGGATCCACTTCTTAGGCTTGAAACTTTAAGAGTCAGCTTGATGGTGTGATTGTGCCGTGGCTAGAATGATAATGTGAGAGATATGACACAATTTGTTTTAAGCTTTCGTCTAGGTTGAAAGATAAGTCACATAGGTCTATCTTGAATGATTGAATTAATGGGAGATACTGTGTCAAGTCTTTTTTTAAAAGCCAACGTTGTAAAAAAGATAAATCTTTTCTTTTCTAATGCCATCTTTTGTTTTAATTTTTTAAATCTCAGTACAAATTCTATTCAAGTGCAGTGTGTTCAGGCCTGAGCTCCATTTTTTGTGTATGCTGGTCATCTATTGGAGGTTAATTGCACACACTCTGCACATTTTGAACCCCAAGTCCATGTGATGGTTAAGTGCTGCGATTGTCATATTTGTTTACATGGGTGAAGTGGAATCTGCCCTGCTTTATATGCCCGCTACAGTCTGAAGAAGGCTTTTGTTTTAGATTGGAAGTTGGGTGCCTTGTATGGGATATCTAGTTGATAATATGGATCAATCAATTGGCGAGGGTCAATGAAAGCAATAAAAAGGGCAGGTGAAGGCTCCTCTCGCCATTGCTGAGAATGGGTGTACGTGAGTTAGTCTTTTGGACCCTCACTAGACTGAAATAGGGTGAGTCCTTGTTTTGGTCCGAAAGTGATGCATGCTGAAACAGCCATCTGCACGAGACTACGGTTTAACCAAAAACGAATAAAGCAACTTTCTTACATGCATTGCTGACGGGCTAAACTAGGACACCACACCATGTATATTTCTGCACCAATATATATTGCATTTCCCAGGTGCTAGTGGGTGAGCTAGTTAGATTCTCACTGGTATCTCCAATTACTTGAGGACCGTATTTCTACTACCAACAACTTGGTTGCTTCTACTGAAGGTCGACGACGGAGGTCTTTGAATGACTTTTTCAAAATATCCATTCTTCACTCGCAGCTGGGGTAGGTGATACCTAATTCATGTCATATTTTATAATTGAGCAGTGCTCTTTCATTGGACTTGATCCTCTTTTGCCCCTCACACATTCCGAAGATAGAAAACTAGCTACATTTCAGTTGATCCGGTCTGATCCAGTGCCCTTCTTTGGAATATCTGAGATTCTGAAAAGTTTTCAATTACTGATTGAGTTCGTCTTTGCAAACTAAAATATGAAGGCTTGTTTGAAATTCTTCAATCTTTAATTCAACTCTTCAAGGTGACTTAGTGGTAAGGTGACTTGTCTATCATCAAAAGTGATGGCAGGCCATGCTGATCCTACCTAGAGAAAGAAAAACATAGTTTTTAACTCCGCCTGTGTTTGGATTCCTCCATTTCGCAGCCAGTCCCAAGCCTGGAAAAAGGAGGAGGGTTAATTGTCTTTCAGATGTCAGATCCTTCATAAATATGAACCATATAAAACCTGTAATAGTTGTGGTTCTCTGTCTCGCATACTCTTTCACTCTCTCTCTTGTAGGTGTGCTTGCACGTACATATTCCCATCGTGTAGAGTTTTTCTCTTGTCAGCATATCCACTTCTTTTTCTGTCAAAATGTCCTTTTATCCTAAAATCTGTTCAAAATTATAACATTTACTTGGCTTCTGCTTGTGTACAATAATGTTTGCTATAACTGCTCATGACATGTGTTTGATTGCCTTTTATATTGTCTGCATATGTCATGTTAGGGTTGTTCAATTCTGGAAACAGATGAAAATTTCAACTTCAGTAGAGTTTTGAGAGTTGTGACTGTGAAGAAGCCTTTTATTCTTTTAATCATTGACAAAGTCATTTGATATAGAATATGACATGATGATTCTCTTTCAAATATCAAGTAGTCCACATAAGAAGAAGAATATCCCCCAAACATCGTTATGAAAAAACTCAACACACAGCATGTTTCTGTTATACTAGTGAATATTTGGAGCATGCTTTTGGTGATCTTTCCTTTCTTGTTTTGATTGATCTAAGCCTCAACAATTTCCATGGTGAACTTCCATCAGAATTTTCTCATTTACGAAGATTGGGAGAGGTTGATCTTAGTTACAACAACTTCACTGGAGAAATTCCAATAGGACTAGCCACTCTTCCGCATTTGAAACGGTTGAGTTTGGGATTCAATGAATCACTTAATGGCTCCAACGTGCTTTCCATATTGAACATCTCAACACTAGAATATTTGGATCTTGGAAATGCTGGTTTAACTGGTGATATCCCTTCTGATTTATGTCATCACGTTCCCAGATTGCAAGCTCTTGGATTTGATTCCAATATGTTAAGTGGACGGATACCAAGAACTATATCTAAATGGTCGGAACTTCAACTCCTATGGTTGAAACAAAATAACTTTGAGAACTAGGTAACTTACAGCTGCTGGAAGAATTACATCTATCAGAAAACAACTTACAAGGTATGTGTTTACCATTTTTCTAGGGAGTTTTAACTTGGAAATTGAGAAATTTATCTACTTTGGTTCTGGATAGTAATGACTTTACTGGAACTGTCCCGACAACGATAATTTCTTTGAAAAATCTTCAGAGGCTTTCACTTGGTAGAAACAAAATAAGTGGTTCTTTCACTTGGGAGGACTACAAAAATTGATTCAACTATCTCTGGCTCATAACAGTATTCAAGGATCTATTCCTGAGACATTTGGGGAACTCATAGAGTTAAACGCGTTGGATCTTTCGTATAACAATATGTCTAGTGTGATTCCAAAGTCATTAGAGGCATTCGAGTTAGTTCATTTTGATGTTTGGGGACCATGTCTTGTCGTCTCCAAAACTGGGCACAAGTATTTTGTCACTTTTGTGGATGACTTCTCTCGAATGACTTGGGTTTATTTTATGAAGAGCCGCTCTGAAGTGTTTACTCACTTTGGTGCCTTCTGTGCTGAAATCAAGACTCAATTCAATGCTTCTGTGTGTATTCTGAGGAGTGATAATGCTAAAGACTACATGTTAGAATTATTTTGGTCCTACATGAGACAACACGGTATTCTCCATCAGTCTTCATGTGTTGATACACCCTCTCAAAATGGAGTTGCTGAGAGGAAGAATAGACATTTACTTGAGACAGCTCGGGCCCTCTTATTCCAAATGAAGGTGCCTAAACAGTTTTGGGCCGATGCAGTCTCAACGGCTTGTTTTTTGATTAATCGCATGCCATCTACTGTGCTTAATGGTGATATGCCTTATAGTGTTCTTTTTCCAAACAAGGCATTATTTCTGGTGGAACCTAAGGTATTTGGAAGCACATGTTATGTTCGAGATGTTCGACCATCTGTTACCAAGTTGGATCCCAAGGCATTGAAGTGTGTTTTTCTGGGATATTCTCGCCTTCAGAAGGGGTATCGGTGCTATTCTACTGAACTTGGCAAATATATGGTATCAAATGATGTGGTATTTTCAGAGACTACACCATTTTTCTATGCACCTCCCATTTGTATGAGTCAGGAGGAAGAAGATGAATGGTTAGTCTATCAGGTTACCCATTCTGTTTCTCCATCTCCCAGTTCTCCTATTGAACACCAATCGAGTATTGTGCCTTTACCACCTACTCCATCTGCGCTAGAAAAACCACCAATTGTTCAAGTTTACTCGAGGAGAAGAGATATCGGTGATACATGTCCTGCACCAGTTTCTTCATCATCAGATCCTCCTTTGCTTGATCCTTCTGAAAACATTGACCTCCCTATTGCTCTTCGTAAAAGTACACGTACTTGCAAATCCACATATTCAATTGCTAATTTTGTTTCCTATGACCGCTTGTCCTCCACTTCTAGATCTTTGATTGCTTCTATAAACCCATCTCTGTACCCAAAACAGTGAAAGAGGCCTTGAGTCATACGGGATGGTCTAATGCAATGCTTGAGGAAATACATGCCTTAGAGGAAAACCACACGTGGGATTTGGTGGATTTACCTGAAGGGAAGAAATCAGTAGGATGTAAGTGGGTCTTTACCGTTAAAGTTAATCCTGATGGTTCTGTGGCAAGACTTAAGGCAAGACTTGTGGCTAAAGGGTATGCTCAGACTTATGAGGTGGATTATTTAGACACCTTCTCTCCGGTTGCCAAACTCACTTCTGTCTGCTTGTTCATTTCTCTAGCTGCTTCTGAGAATGGGCCTTTACATCAATTGGATATCAAGAATGCATTCCTTCATGGTGATCTTCAAGAGGAAGTGTATATGGAGCAACCACCTGGTTTTGTTGCTCAGGAGGAGTATGGGAAAGTCTGTCATTTGAAGATGTCTTTGTATGGCTTGAAACAGAGCCCCCGGGCTTAGTTTTGAAAGTTTAGTGAGGTGGTTCAAGAGTTTGGTTTGAAAATGAGCAAATGTGATCACTCAGTCTTCTTTCAACAATCAACCGCTGGCATTGTCCTCCTTGTTGTAAATGTAGATGACATTGTCATTACAGGAAGTGATTATGCACGGATCTCATCCCTCAAGTCTTTCCTGCATATGAGATTTCATATAAAGGACTTGGGACACTTGAAATACTTTCTAGGAGTAGAAGTAAATCGAAGCAAGAACGAAATTCTTCTATCTCAGAGAAAGTATATTCTTGACCTACTTGCAGAGACTGGAAAGTTGGCAGCAAAACCCTGCAATACCCCAATGATTCCCAATGTGCATCTTATGAAAGATGATGGTGATCTTGTTGATGATCCAGAGAGATACAAGAGGAAGTTGGGAAGTTAAACTACCTCATTGTGACTCGTCCAGATATTGCATTTGCTGTAAGTATTGTTAGCCAATTCATGTCCGCACCTACGGTCAAACATTGGGCAGCTTTGGAACAAATTCTATGTTACTTGAAAGGAGTTCCTGGACTCGGCTTATTGTATATAATCATGGACATACTCGTGTTGAGTGTTTTGCCGATGCTGATTGGGCTGGATCCAAAATTGATAGAAGGTCTACTACAGGCTATTGTGTATTCGTTGGAGGAAACTTAATATCAATGGAGGAACTTGAGTTGGAAAGAATGAAATTCTTGGAGTGAAAAAGATTGAAAGAATCTTGAATGGGGTCTTCTACTTTGATTTTTCCTTAGGATTTTGCCCTAGGGTTTGAGAGAGGAGAGAATGATGGACTAAAATATGAAAATCTGATTGTTTTGAGCCTTTTATTAGTCAAGAAATTCGTTTAGGATTTTCTTGGAGGTAAAAAAACAAAAACAACCCTTTTTAATGCTTTCCCGTCGGCTAATTCGTAACAGCACTGTATAGGTTACTAAAATAGTCATGACTTTTTATTCAGAAATTGGATTGACGCGAAATTGGTGGAGTTGGAAAGTAGATTCAAATACCTTTAATTGGATAGGTTATGGAGCACGTAACTCTTTATATTCTAAGAGATATGATCGTTTGAAATTGACCCAAAACTCATAACTTAAGCATAACTTGCAAAATTTCAGATTTTGCTATTTATAATTTAGTTCTTTTTGGAACTCAAGGTGCTACATCTAGTGACCTTAACACTTAAGAAATTTTAAATTCCTCGATAAAATCCTAACGAATGATGGTTCGAGTCTTAGCTCAAATTTTTTCTTTATTCCTTATCAGGATATACAAGATATCGGAAAGAAGAATAACTATTCGTTATAATGAAAGGAAAACGACAGCTTTCAATCATATTCTTATACCATTTGACCCTTTGCACCAGTATGTCCCATTGCATCTTTTTTTTTATAAAGGTGAATGAATGTGTGACCAGGCATCTTCATAAGCTACAGAAGGGGGACAACGATAGATGAATGAGTTATACAAGCATTTTCGCATTGCTAATATACTAGGTAAAACAAACCTAAGGGATAGCAAATAATTTATAAAATATAATACATCAAACATACCTTAAGCTATAAGCTCCATAAAAGTTCCATTGACAACTACTAAAAGGCTTTGAAGCTTTGACTTTGACAATCTTGTTTTGCAAAATTGTTACTAGCTCCTTTTATATATAACCAAGAAACTACACTAAAGAGTTGCCTTTTTTAAAGGTATTTATTAAGGATAAATTAGTAAATTATTATATCTTTTACTTTTTAGGAATGAGTAATTTCCTTAAGAGTTGTGTCGAAGCTAAAAACACTACTTATTTTGAAATACAGGAAGTATTTATTTGGATCGAATGTTGTTACAAATAGTTGAAAATATCCTTTGAAGTTTATATGCCAATTTTAAGGTAGTTTTAAAAAAATTAGAATTGGTCGAAGAGAAAAAAAGAAGTTGTTATATGCATTTTGTATGTGAGGTATATGTTATTTGTATGTCCAATAAATCAGTGGACATACACAATATATATCACAATATAATTGTATTTTTTTTTGACTGAATTGTATATATTTTGTACAAAACTATTGTTTTATTCCGCTAAATAGAGTAATTTTGCCCCTTATTTTTGTCTTTCTAGGTAAAGAGAATCTTAGGTAATTTTTGTATCTTTAAGTAAAAACCATGAATTACTCCCTTCGTTTATTTTTATATATCAAATATTTTATAATTTGATTTCTACTTTTACTTGTTATTTTTGACAAATCAAGAAAGTACGATTTTTTTTCTTTCTATTATACCCTTAATTTATTTATATTGAATTAATATCTTTGAAGAATGTAGTAAGTAAATATATTTAAAATTCTATTAATTAATAGGGGTAAAATAATTAACTCACTGCATTAATTTCTTTTTTTTATATAATAAAAGTGTGTTAAATTAAAATTTGACAAATAAATCGAGACGGATGAAGTAAAATTATTGTGAGGCCACGATGGCCCTGTGAACTTGAATTGGACGATCCAATATTTGAAATTGAGAAGAATATGTTGAAAGTTGACACGAGTAGATATAGACTTCAACAATTCATGGTCATAAAAATTCTTTATATTTTTTTTTGGAGCTTATATTATAAGATTAATAAGAGCCACAAATCATAAAGTCCCTTTTGAGAAAAGAAACCACTCGTGTCGATTTGTGAAAATATAAAAGTAGTTGTGCAATTTGAATTTCTTTTAGTAATTGCATATACCTATCTCCCAATTTATATTGCATTTTCCATTTTGGTCTATTCATGTCATCTTTTTTTATATTTAGAATCTTTGATTTTATCTCAATGAGAATATGAGAGGATTATAATTATAGAAATATTTTATTGATTTCATTTAGATTATAATTTTGAGAAGTTATTATATTTTAAATTTTTTATTACTAACCAAACATCATTATATAAATTGACAACTAAAGAATATATATATCCTTTCAAAAAGTAGAACATCTAATTGTCGTTCTTTTCCGTAAAGAACAAAAAAATAAAAAATAAAAATCAAGCAACTTGGGTTATTGGAAAATTACACTCCTCTTATACCATTTCAAGAAGAAATAGTATGGTAAAGTATAAAGAATTACATTTTTTTACCACTTATCAAATGAATAAAAAGAAAATGATCTAAAAGACTCTTACGTATAAAGATAAAAATCTCTTGTAAGAAAAATATAAAATTTTAAAAAAAATTATAAGTGACCTAAAAAATCAATCATATACATATTTTAATTTAGATGGATTTTCGTTATCTATAAAAAGGTTATTCTTGGCCGAATCTAACTCCATTTTCTTATCAGCAGACCAACTCTGTTATATAACTTTATACGATAATAAAGAATACAATCATTCTACTTTACCCTTTCTTCGATAAATAGAGAGTTAACATGTGTCTCTACATATGTAAAATATTTTTAATATACAATAATACAATCATTAATTATAATAACATTTGATTACTATAACAAACTATATAAGCATATGAAGAAATTTCACAAATACTAGTGAATGAGTAAAATATTTCATAATTTACTATTATCAGCTAAATATGAGGAATATAATTTAATAATCTCAAATGACAATTTTCCTATTAAGTGCGACTAGTTTATATCTTGTTCACTATTAGATAGAGTTAAATGTATAGAGTCACATATATATATATTATAATAAAAGCAACTTTTAGCGGCAATAAATAGATACATTAATAAAAAGTGCTAAAGTTTTTACCGGCATTAGTTAAGTGTCATTAGATCCAATGTCGCTAAAGGCTTTAGGGACATATACAAAGAGTGTTAATTGCCGCTAAAAATACATATTTAGCGGTAATTGAGCTATTGTCATTAATTAATTATCGCTAAAAATTACTTTTTATATAGTGATATATATATATATATATATATATATAGTTAATAGTTATAATGTATATCATCTTGTTTAATATTGAAATAGTATCAATTAATGTACAAATCTAATATATAATCCTATATCATATTTTAGTATTCTAATATATTGGCAAAAATGGAAGATAAAGTTGTAGAAAGAAGAATCTTCGAAAGAGAAGAAAAGACATTGTTCACATACGGCCAAAAAAAACTTCAAAAGAAGATCCCTACGTTTCTTTCACATTTTTAAATATAAAATATAGCTACACACTTCTTCATCGATAAATTATATTATTTAGCTAGGTTAAATTTTAATTTTATTTATATAGTATTATATATCAATTCCTCTTTATTTTTTATGTAGTGTCTACTTTTTTTTATATATTGTAACACTCCTTAATAAAATTCTTGGATTCGCCAATAAAGAGGAAGGGAAATTTTTATATTCTTTTTGTCCCTAATTACTGGTTCACTTTTGAATTGACACACCTATTAAGAACACAATGATTGACATAGTGAGTTTACCATGTTACCCCTATTAATTATGAAGGGGATGAATTCAAGAAGTTCTATCTTTTTCAAAGTAATTAATTGAGGATATAATAGATAAAATAATTTTGTCCTTTCTTAATTTGCCAAAATAAATAAGTAATTAGGAACAACTAAAAAAGAAAAAGCTGACCAGTAATTATTATATCACCACATGATAGTTGCTATTTAGATGTAATTTTACAGAGTACAAGTGGTAAAAAATGATTGTTTTGTTATTATAAAGAGGTATAACATACAATAAAAAAATTAGTTTAGAAAAAAACTTTAACTATTTTAACGAAGTGTTGTTATATGTAAGGATGGCCTTTACATAAAGGTTTACATAAAGGTCCAACTGTATTTTGGTTGTTATTGACAAAAAAGATGTATAAAATCTATATTTTAGTTTTTAATGTTAACGACGTAGGAATTTTAATGCCAAAATCTAAGCATTAATCAAACTTCGTATAAAGAATGAAAATCTTTTAGATGAATATATATATTTATATAATATTCTTTGTCATTTAATGTATTAATGTATCAAAATATTAATATTTGGCCAAAATCTCTACATCTATTATTGGTAATCTAAGAGATTCTTTTTGTATAAATATAGTTGATTTATATCACCAAAAAATGAAAATAGCTATCATAAAGGGGCACTTTTAAAAAAAAAAAAGAAGTACTATAACTAAAAAGTTATTATAAGAAATATGAATTATTATAATAAAATGTTATTACATAAAAATAATATTATATAAAAGTCTAACGGTATATATTACGAAACATTTTTTTTGCATTTACATGATATATTCACAACCCCTTTCAAATAGAAAAAGTGTATCATAAAGAGCATCATAGTAAAATCACAAACTAAAAGTGTCCTCTTCTCTGCTTTCTAGTTAAATCAAGTAGCTAATATATTTGAATATAGTCTGTGAAAATAGTACCAAAGAGTATAATTTAGTGACTAATAAAGTGGATGTAGAACTATAATATATAAGGTTTAAATAACAACAAAGGTTGTTCAACATAGGTATTATATGTTCAACATATGTATTATATAAAATTATACCTTAAGCAAGGAGATCATGAATTATGACCTGCAACTCCTGAATTTGGGTGACAACAGTGCTATTGTCTATCATCTTATAGTTTAGAAATTTTGTCATAATGAACTTCTTCATTCCGACTTCCTCTGTTTTGTACTTCTTTTCCAAAATATCTCAGAGTTCTTTTGAGGTCTTCATATTATTGTACACATTGTACAGATCATTTTGCAGGCCACTCAGAATATAGTTTTTGCACAAAAAATTTGAGTGCTTCCAACTTCCTCTGTTTTGTACTTTTTTTCCAAAATATCTCAGAGTTCTTTTGAGGTCTTCATACTATTGTACACATTGTACAAATCATCTTCCAGACCACTCAGAATATAGTTTTTGCACAAAAAATGTGAGTGCTTCCATGCTTCAGTTACCAAGAATCGTTCTTCATCCAGAGTTTCATCCGACAGAATAGGAACGTTCTCACTAATGAACCTTTGCAGACTCAACATAGTCAGATAAAAGAACATTTTTTGTTACCATCTCTTGAAGTCGACTCCAGAAAATTTTGCAGGTTTCTCAGCCGGTGCAAGAGCAACAGTTGAACGATTTGGGTGCAACCGATGCTGTTGCAACACTCATTATTCCAACATTAACTTGACTTGAATTAGTCATTTTTCTATCAATTTAGTATATGAAATACTATTATACAACTTGTTTATGATTTAACGATAAAGTTCTGATATTCATCTAATCGTTAATCGAATGAATCTTAAATTCAAACAAAGTAGAAAATCAGAAATTTTTTTATCTCCAGAAATCTCAAATACATAAACAAATATATATTAAATTTCTTTAGTTTGTTATCTCCTGTATTCAGGTTAGTAAAAACTGAAGCAGAAAAGATAAAATAGAAAGACAGATACTAAACAATCCGAGTCCACATAACCCACTGTGTATCCTTAAGAAATTTAATCTCTCAAGTACCCGAGGTTGTAGATTAATTCCTCCTAAGATAAAATGGATTAACTATTAAAGAAGTAGTGGTACCTCAAACTTCAATAATTTTAGCGAACTCAAAAATCAGCAACGAGAGCACACACACAAACTCAGCCGAACGACAATTTTATTTGTAAGAAAATGTATGTTTAAGAGAGAAATTTTTCAGTGTTTGAAAAATGAAAGAACTGCCTCTATTTATAGCCAACTACTGCAAGTGTGAACGCACCTGTTCAGACAAGACATGTCTGTTCAGAACGTTTGTGTCTTTTTGAAAAAGAAGTGTATGTTCGGAAGAAACATGTCCCTTCTGAGCGACTTTACCGTTACGCGAATTTTCAAATAATTCTGTTATGTGAAATTAATTTCGTTAATTAATTAACATTTTGAATTAATTTTAAGAAAAACGAAATTAATTAATGAGATAGATTAAATAATTTTTGCCTAAAAATTTATTAATAAATCACATGCCAAGGCCAAGCGACGATGACAGCACAAGGGGACACCTTCTAATTAACCCTTTAAAAGCTAAATGAAGTGTTTCCTAATATAATGATAAACATTTTCTTTTCTTCTACCAATATGGGAGAAGTGACTTTTCATTTTCCCTCCAAATTGGTTCCCCACATTTTCCAATTTCTCATTCATTCTTATTTCTCATTCACACACTGCTTAAACCCAACAATATTTCGTAGTTAAAAAAAAAAGGTAGCATGGCTTACAGTTTACAAAGAGTTGGGGTGGTCCAACTATAATTGTTATGATCAGAGACGGATTTAAAATTAGAAATTTATACACTTTTAAGACGACCTTAAATTATTAATATTATTATTAGTGAGTTTGCATTCAAATATTCATGTATAGAGACACATATTTGTGATGAGACCATTGTATTTTATTTTTTTTAATAAAAAAACTATACTATTATGCTATCATTAGAATCATACCCTCTTGATGGACCACTTTCCATTTAGGATGATGAACAAAAATATGTATGCAAAGTTGTAGGAAAGCTATCGAATTATTGCAAATATGGACCACCTCTTATAACTTGAATATCTCATATGCCTTCATCTCTCTATATATATAGCTTTTGCATGAGCATAGTATATACATATATAGCCCATTTTTAGAAAGGAAAACTTCTATTTGTATATTGAAATTAATATGCAACGTCAAGCTGCATCCATGAAGAGAAATCTCTTCAACCAGGTCTTATTTTCTTTCATATTATATAACATATATTTGGAGATTTGATTTTATTTTGTAGATTGAAATTCTACATATATTGGTGTGTAGGACTATCTAGATGAACAGTTTAATGAGCTCGAAGAACTGCAAGATGATGATAACCCTAACTTAGTGGAGGAAGTTGTTAACCTTTTCTTCACGGATTCAGTTAGATTGATTCGTAATGTTGATCTTGCTCTGTAAGTAATATTACAATTCTCATTTTATTTTATAATATTACAACTAGTTATGATGTTTCTTTCGTTAGTACTATTGTTTTTATCAGAAATAATTTTGAGTGATTTAATCAAAAGTTTTCGTAATGGTTTGACGCAAATAATTATGAATTTTGTGGATAATAATGCATATTTTGTACTTACGTAGGGCAAATGAACCTTACGATTTTGGTAGGCTGGATGATTTGATTCACCAATGCAGGGGCAGCTGCTCAAGGTACAATCAAACTAACTATTTTAATATCATATTCTCTTATATAAGAAGGCATATAGTTAAGCAGCTTCAACCGTCTGTTTCATGATCTTTATTTTGTTTCTTTGTGTAAATGTTGATTTACCTACTTCAAGCCTTGTAGTTAAAGTTGAAACTTCCATGTAAGACGTCACGAGTTCAAATCCCTATAACTTTACTTCTTCTTCTTTTTTTAAAAAAATAATAATATTGTTGTATATTCTAAAATTAAGTTTAAATTATTATAAATTAAAACAATTAATAACTTTAAGTTCGATTATATATTTTAAAATTACGTAAAAAAAAGATTTATAAATCACATAATAATTTAACATATTCAAAAATCACATAACTTAAGATTAAAATGAATAATATTATTGTGCCTTGTGCTGCGCACCGGATCCCATATCTAGTAATATAACATGTTTACGTTCAATTAAATTATGCCGTTATTTAAATTAAAGGAGGAACACGTGCACGTTAAAGAATGTCAGTTTGGCATAATTTTTAAGGTAAGTAAAGTTGGGTTGTTTGTTTATCCTAAAAAAGAAAAACACTTTCCTTGTTTGTTAGACATATTTTGTGTGGTTAGAAAATTATTCCCTCCGTTCCCTTTTACTTCTCACACTTTGTCTTGACACATTCATTAAGAAAATAATTATTGATACAGATATTTTATCAAACTAATCTTATTAAATGATGTCTTGAAAAATAAGTATTTAATGCTGAGGGTAAAACATAAAAATAAATTATTATCTTTTCTTGATATGTCAAAAGTAACAAGTAAAAATAAAAATCTATTTTAGAAATAAATGATAAGTAAAAGTGAACGGAGGGAGTATTTGTTTTCTCAGTTTCTGTCCTTACTTGATCATGAATATAAATATGAATATGAATATTTCCCTCTCAATCTTTATATATATTTCATATAATATTCCAAAATTCATTTTTTCTTCTTTCTTTTTGTATGTTATTGACACATATTCTAAAGCTCTTCCATGTTTATAAAAGTATTCCCTCCATTCCTGCTTACCCCTTCACTTACTTTTTTGCACATCTCATAAGGGTGTTTTCGTTAATTTCAGCGATTAATATGTTTTTTGAGGTTAACTTTTTAATTTTAAATAGTTAATTATATTATTTTAGTGTAAATATATTTTAGAATTAATTAATATTTATAATTAAATGTGAGCTAAAAGAATTTTATATTTTATTTTGAAATTATTATTCGTTATTTTCAATTAAAATAAGCTCTTAAGAAATAATAAATAAAATATATATTTATCATAATATCCAGATAAATTATAGTCTCAAAGGACTTAAACACATGTTAAATTACTCAAAATTGTATTGGAAAAGATAATTTGGTGAAAAAAAATAATGTAAATAACTTCCTAATACAAGTTAAATTACTCTAATCGTGTATATAACTTAAACTAATTTTACCAAGTGAAAGCACAATTATCTAATGGTACAAATTTTGCTACAGCATTGGTGCCAAAAGAGTGAAAAGAGAGTGCTCTCAGTTCCAGGAGTATTGCAATGAGAGAAATATCGATGGGTAAATACTTTGTCATCATTTATTATCTTAGTGGATGTTCACATTAGCGATGGATCATGTGCAGTGACAAATTCAGAATTTAAAATCGATAAATTCTACTAATTTATATATGTGACAATTTTTAACACATAGTTAGATGCATGTGTAACATATTTCAGGTGCAAGAGGGCATTCCAAGGGGTGAAACAAGAATATGCTACTCTAAAAACTAAGCTTGATGCTTATTTTCAGGTTTCACCCTTTCTATATCTCTCGTCCGTAAAACTTGTAGCGACATTAAATTTAATAACAATTAACTAATACTAACAAAGACTTAAACACTGTTTGTTGATATGTATATTTATTGCCGCTAAATTTTTGAACATTTTAATTGTAGGTAGCAAGAGAAGCCTCTTGAATGAATCCTGGTCAGGGTTTACAATATAAGTCCCATCCATGTCTTGCATCAAGTATCTGTCAAAGAGTATATTATATTATATACATGTTATAATCAAATAAAATTATGCAGGACATTTCAAAATGTTGGGGCACTGTATACTTATAAAAACCTGTTGTTGTTTATTAATAAAAAAAATATCTTATGTTTATCTTTTCAAGATCCTTTATCAAAGTAAATATAGTTGTAACCTCAATTTAGAAGACCGTGAAAGAATCGTGAGTAAGTTGTCGAGTGCCGCACGAAACATTAGTGAGACTCTAAGTCTGTGATAATACTCTCAAATGTATTACTAGTATGTAGCTCGGCAAAATGAATCTATATTTTGATAATCTATCTAACTCACTCATATTTTAATGGATTGGGTGAATGATTTTTTAAATAGATGATTATGAATTTATATCCATAAAAATATAGAAATTCATAGATAAAATATGAATTAACCGAGTGGGTTAAGTTTTATGAAGCCTCTAATCCAAGGAATAGAACTGAACTCTTTGGAATAATTATTTACTAAAGAAAATAAAAAAAAACGTGTTCCACCTTATTCTAAAATATGAAAAATAGAAAACATGGGGGGGGAGAACCGCAGAAGAGGGTTGTTTATACTGTCTTTTTTTTTGTCGAGAATTTATATTAGAGTCCCGATTAAATTCGGATCGCACACTGCAGGGTCCATTCGGGGGTGGCGCTTTCAACATAATTTTCTCCATACCCAAAACTCGAACCCAAGACCTCTGATTAAGGATAGAACAGTCTCACTATGTCATATCATTGACTTTCTCCCACTCGAATTTTAACAAAGAGTTTATAAAAATCAATGCAACCAACATTTGTATAAAGTAGCAAGCAATTATATCAAATCGTATTCTTTAACATTTGAAATGAAAAGGCAAATATAACATGTTGGTGTGGTGTATATAGTACCATACTACCATAAATTAAAGTAAATTATCATTGAAAAACAAAATAATAAAGATTAACAAAAAAGTATTTAAGTTGAGATATAGATATCTCGCTCTTTTTAATGAAGGAGATTTAAGTCCACTATGATATAATCTATATTGATCCAACAGTATATCTCTTAACTTGCTCCCCCCATTTTACAATAGTTCAACAACGCCGTATAACCTAAACAACTCCGGATTAGTTGAAGAGTACTCCAAAGTTCCATTATTTGAATACCTTTTTCAAAATAAAATTACTCTTTTGTATATATTGAATTAGTTGAAGCCTCTCTTTCACTACACTAATAATATAATTAGTCTCATCCACTTCTCATCTTTTTTCTATATATATTCTTATATAAATGCGATGACAAATCATTACTATTTATAGGTGATGAATTTTTCCTTGCAATGAATAGGAAGATTATGAGGTAGTAAATTAGGTAAATGAATGACCTATATGTTATATAAAAATAATTGACCACATTCTTGTTAATTTATAGAACTAAAATAATGCACATTAATATTAATGTTATGCTCCAACATTCTCCCACTCATTTTAATATTAAAAAAAAAGGAGTTTCACCAATTTAATTAAAGAGATTATTATGCATAATGAACGTGTACTCTGCATTAAATCCTCACTTACTAAAATATTAACCTTTACTCCATAGTCAGTAGTGCTCTCAGATTTGAACTAAGACTGCTTAAGAAAAATAAAGGATCACTGCTTACACACAATAATTAAGGTGTTGACATAAGCCTTTTTAGCCAGCACATTACAGCCTTGTGTTATCTCGATTTTCATAAGTATTTTTGAGAATAAGTCCAATTCTCATAGGAAGCGGTCTACTTCCACGCTCACATAGGTGAAATTTGTCAAGAGTGCTCCTATAATTACGACATCCCACTCGTACGAGGTACAAACTTTTATTAAGAGTTCTTAAACTCAACCTCCACAAATCATTACAAGATAAAAACACTCACATCATAAAGAGAGAAAAAAATAAATCTATAGTGCATGCATTTCACAACAAGTCATCATATAGATGACATTTTTTCATTGAACCTGATTATAGAATCTCTAGTCCAAAGGTTGGGTTTCCTCATATATGACTCAGAATTTATGAACATCAATCTCATCCCCCTCGATGTGCTTCAAACTCTTTTTTTTTTTTTGCCAAGACCTTAATTAATTAGTTCATCTGCAAGATTATCACAAGTTTTGACACAATTGATATAAATGGTATATCACTAATCAACATGATCTCACAATAGTATGTTTTCTCCTCATGGATCCGAATCTACCGTTATAGTAATGATTTTGTACTCCATCAATAATATTTGTGCTATCATAATTAATCAAATTATAAAAATAAATTTCTCAAAATAAAGTGTTTGATATAATAAATCAATTCACTTTTTCACTAATTGAAGCTAAAAAATAATTTTACTTCAACCTTCATGATAGACTTAGCAAATAATAATTTTTTTTTTCTCATTTTCAACAAATAACATCAAATTTTCCCATCTCATTTGTTTGTACATGCTAAGTATTTTTACTGCAAACGCAATATCAAATCAAGCTGACTCTATTAGGCTAACAAACTTCTTTTTTATTTGTCACATTATTTTTACACAATTGAATTAAAAAAAGTTATAAGACTCATACAATCAACAAAGTTATGTTTCACAATTTTTCCGAGATAATGTGACTTGTCAAAAAATAAAAACATCACATGTTTTATGATATTTTTCATTTCAAGAATGAGATTTATCTCACCTAAATATTTCATGTCAATATGGGTACTCAACTTTTTTATTTTATCATTTCTTTGATAACATGTTAGATCCAAAAACATATCAAATCATATGAAAAAAATAACATGTGAATTATTCCAAGATAAATATATCCACTTGTACTTCTCTTTTTAGAGCATTACTCAAAGATGTAAAAATTCATTTGTGATAATAATAAAAAAAAATCTTCATTCGTGAACTTCCATTATCTTTAGAATTCCAATCTAAATGTTTTCATGAAAAATAGTATCACTTTATTCATGAAAAATATTAGGTAAAAAAAAAATTAATTTTTTTTCGCTTGAATTGAGCAAGTAGAAAAATACTATACATGTCCATATTTTCTCCTCCGTCTCTTGAAGAGATCTAGCGACATTGAAGCGGAATGATGTTGAGATCTCCTATCTTGATATCCACACTTTTTGAAACTGTTACAAAAATTGAGGTCTACTTAAAATTGTTGGTATATATACCATAAATAAAAGTTAAAAAATAAAATGACAAAAACGAATAAAAAAGTATTTAGGTTGAGGCACAAATTTCTCTCTATTTAAGGAGATTCAAGTTCATTGTGACTTAATCTACATCGATCCGATAGTATATCTTTTGACTTGTCCCCTCTAGGATACAACAACCCAACAACGTCGTACAACTCAAACAACTCCAAATTAGTTGAAGAGTCCAAAGCTCCACCATTAGAACACCTACCTTCAATATAAAATTACTCTCTTTATATATATATATATATATATATATATTTAATTTCTTTGTCTCAACTCTCTCTTTCACTACACTAAAAATATAATACTTCTCATCCACTTCTATATATATTCTTGTACACAATGCAATGGAAGACCATCACTATTTATATGTGAGGAATTTTTACATGCAATGAATAAGAAGATTATGAGGTAGTAAATTGCCTAAATAAATGACCTAGAGGTTACATGAATTACAAGGCATAATGAGGTAGAACATGACTTAGTGGTTACATAATCTACATCAAGAATAACTGGCCACATTCTTATCAATTTATATCCACTAAAATAATGCACTTTAAGATTAGACTTTAATATTAAAATGTTATACACTTGTACTCCAACATTTCCCCACTCATTTTAATATTTAAATAAGAGAATTTTACCAATATAATTGAAGGGAGTCTATTAAGCATAATAAAGGTGTGCTCTGAATTGAACCTTCACTTAGTATAAAAGTAACATTTACGGTCTCAAATTTGAACAATAGTTGCTTAAGGGATATAAAGTATCACTGCTTACACACAATAATCAAGGTGTTGACATAAGTCTTTTTAGCCAGCACATTACAGCCTTGTGTTATTCCGATTTTCATAAGTATTTTTGAGAATAAGCCCAATTCTCATAAGAAGCGGCCAACTTCCACACTCACATATGTGAAATCTGTAAAGAGTGCTCCTATAATTACGACAACTCACCCGTATGAGGTACAAACTTTCATTAAGTTCTTAAACTCAACCTCCACAAATCATTACAAGATAAAAACACTTACATCATAAAGAGAGAATAAATGAATTTCACAACAAGTCCTCATATGATTCATTTTTTTCATTGAACCTGGTTATAGGATCTCTAGTCCAGAGGTTGAGTTTCCTCATATATGAATCGAAACTTATGAGCTTCAATCTCATTCCCTCGATGTGTTTCAGACTCTTTTTCTTGTCATGACCTTGGTTAGGTCTTCTGCAAGATTATCACAAATTTTGACACAATTCATATAAATACTATACCACTAATCAATATGATCTCACAATATTGTGTTTTATCCTCATGGGTCTGAATTTATCGTCATAATAACGATTTTGCACTCCACTAATAATATTAGTGCTATCACAATTAATCAAAATTAGAAAAAAATATTTCTCAAAATAAAGTGTGTGAGAAAATAAAATCAATTCACTTTTTCATTGGTTGAGACTTAAAAAAAATGTTTTTTACTTCAACCTCCATGGTTGATTTAGCAAATAATAATTTATTTTTCACATTTTCAACAAATAGCACCAAGTTTGCTCATCTGATTTGCTTGTATCTGCTAAGTACTTTTACTGCAAATGCAATATCAAATCAAGTTGTTAGTCACATATCTCTATTAGGCTAACAAACTTCTTTTTTTATTTGTCATACCAATTTCACACAATTAAATCAAAAGAAATTGCAAGACTCATACAATCAACAAAGTTGTATTTCACAATTTTTACATAATGTGATTTGTCAATAAAAATTTCATCACATATTTTATGATTTTTATCATTTCAAAAATTAAATTTATCTCACTCAAATATTTCATTTTAATATGGCTACTCAATATTTTTTAATCATTTCATTGATAACATGTTAGAGCAAATAAATAAATATATATCCAATCATATGCAAACAATAACATGTGATTTATTCCAAGATATAAATATATGCACTTGTACTTAAATTTTTAGAGCATTACTCAAAGATGTAAAAATTTATTTTTCGTAAAGAATTATTTTCTTCATTCATGAACTCTCACTATCTCTAGAATTTCCATGAAAAGTAGTATCAATTTATTTATGAAGAATATTAGATAAGGGTAAAAAGTAAAAAAATACCTCTTCCCCACTTGAACTGAGCAAGTAGAAAAATAATTTACATGCCCATCTCTTCTCCTCCATCTCTTAAAGAGATCTAGCGACAAACGTAGAAGCAAAATGATGTTGAGATCTTCTATTTCGATATCTGCATTTTTTCAAACTGTAACAAAAATTGAGGTCTCCTTAAAATTATTGGTGTATACACCATAAATTAAAGTAAATTACCGCTTAAAATTAAATAAAAAATATTCAGATTGAAACACAGATATCTCGCTCTCTTTAAGGAGATTCAAGCCTATTGCGATATAATCTACCCCGAACCAGCAATATATCTCTTTGACTTTCCCCCTCCAGAATACAATATCCCAATTAACAAACGCCATGTAAACATCTTATCAAATATCTAAGGTACATTAATGATACCAATCTTTATAAACAGTATCTTTCACCTATCAACCATCCCTCATATTAATACTCTTTTGCTACTACTAACTGTAACATTTCACAAATTCTCGTTAAGGATCTAAATCATTCTTCGTAAGCATATAAGTTTAGACTGAGTGATTTCATACTTGTACATGTGTTTTAAGGTCCATTTCTAAGTGTATGAAGTGTATCATATGTGGTTTAGGGTTATAAGGGACCTCTAGCACCAAGTCGCGTTCATAGCTTTTCAATCGGCTAAGTTTTCGCATAAATTTATGCAAGGGTCAACTTCAAATGACTATATCTCTCATCATAGTTAGAGCTAGGTGGCCCATGACCTACCAAATTATCTATCAATCTTGTTTCCAACGCTATCAAGATTGCATCAACCCGAGTCCGGAGTAAAATGTTATGACTATTTTACTAGAGACACTCATAGTAGAGATTTCAAACCTGATTTCTACGAACTCAATCTATGGGTCATGGATTGAAATACGGACTGTAGATTGAGCTCGTGAAATCAAACTTCAGAAACTAATCTTTCGTCCTGATTTCGAGAGACCCAATCTACTGGTATTGGATCAATCCATAGACTGTAGATTGAGGTCGTGAAATAAACTTAAGATAGTATTTTTAGTCTGATTTTTCTCGAACTAAACCACGAGTCGTGAATCAAACCACAAGCCATAATTTGGGCTCGTGGAATGAACTTCAGAGACTCAAATTTTGGCGTGAATTTCATGAATGGAATTCACGGGTCGTAGATCAAACCACGGACTGTGGTTTGCCCTCATGGAATGTTCCAATAAATTTTTAGTTGGGGTTGTTTCAGTTTTTTCCCTTTCTTTCTAAGCTTAAACCTCGATGTTTCAGTATCTAATTGGGGTTTATATCATAGTATTACCTCAAAATACTCTCACATATTTATCCCAAGCTTAGAACAAGAATTAAGAAGAAAAAACCTACTCTTGTTCTCCGGAGTATGTAAGGTTATCATAGTGAGGAACCAAGTCCTCACGCCCTACATCTACAATTTCAGTTAGTAAGATAAAAACTAGAGCTTTTTCTCAAAAATTCAAAATGTTCGAAATTATCTCCATATTCCTATTGTTTATTCTTGATTTCATTATAGAGATTTCAGTACTTCACATTATTAAAGATCTTTGATTGTTGTTCATGCTTAATATATCATGAACCCTTTTTTTTTGTTAAGAGTTATTTGAAAACCTTGACATACTATTTCTTATGCATTGTTTTCATGAGTAAAGTAAATTTTAAGTAGTAAAGTAGTGTTTCAAAAAGAGTTTCAAGAAAGCATGAATTGCTTCAAGTGCATTATTTTCAGAAAGAAAAACATAATTAGATTTAAAGAAAGCATATCTTAATTTCGAGAAGTTACAATCAGTTGTTCATAAAAGCATAGTCTTTTAAAGCAAGTTTATTACACTTATAAAATTTATTTAGTATAAACTCAAGATAAAGTTTTCCTCTAAAGTGAACATTTTCTTTAAATAAGATATCATACAGTTATTGAACATTATTGTATTGTTTTAAGAGTAGTATTAAGTACCAAGTTGCGTAAGGATTCAAATAATCTAAACCCCATAACTGCACCGCCAGCGTAGGATAGAATCATGTCGTTGATTCAAACGACTCCTCAAAAAGCCCTTGGTAAGAGATTAGAGATTGAATCCATTACTTAAGTTCGTTATTTACCCTAGTAAGGTATAAAATGATACTAACAATGTGGGCAAGACGTTGTATCAACATGAGCTCACATGATAGTTGTTTGTTAGACAAACTCTCCTAAAAAGGTAAAATTATATTATTTTCAGTCGTGCTATTATTGCATATACCTTAGTTATAAAGCTTTGTTGTTAAAGTACACTTGCATAATTTACTATTCAGTTTGACTTTATTTCAACTAATATTTAGAGAGTTACTCATTCAGCTCAGTTTAGTCAATTATTTATTTAGCTATTTACATACCGTACATTTCATGTACTGACATCATTTAGCGTTGCATCTTTAAATGATGCAGATTCAAGTGTTTGTGATCGTCAACAAATGTTTTAGTAAGATCTCTTTCCATCAGCGGCTTATTGGTGAGACCTCCTTACTTTTGGAGGGCTCCATTTTAACTAATTTAGTTCATTTGATTATTAGTCATTGTTAGAAGAATAATCAAGTAGCCGTGAGTCTTAGTCATAGACAATTTTAACAAGTTAGTCGAGTCGTGGTTTTCAGATGATTTCAAACTCAATTATTATTATTATTCAAACCTTTTCAAACTTTAGATAAAGTTATTGAGATGAGTTGCTTTTATTTTAAATCATTGTGATGTTCATCTTTTATAAAGCTTCCCCATAAATTGTTCGGTCTTCCAGTTTAACAATAGATCAAGCTAAGGATTCTCTTGAACTAGAAATGATTTTGAGTGTCGGTCATGCCCAGACTCCGGGCATGACACTAACTACCATTTATCATCTTCCTAAACCAAATAATCAATAGCATATTAGGTTCTTCAATTAATACATCTATCTAATCATTTCTACTACTCAACAATAATATTTAAACAACTTAGAAAATATCCTTCTTGAGGATTTGGAAAATCTAACAAAGATTCTTGATTAAAGCTATTAATACTAATGTTAATCAATTCTAAGAAAATATCCTTCTTGAATTCTTTGAGGATTTGGAAAATCTAACAATTTTTCATGGTTAAATCTATTAATACTAATGTTAATCAATTTTAGTTAAGACAAATTATGGATATAAACTCTCTACGATTGATATTGAATACCAATTGCTCGAATCCCACTCGAAAGCTTTCAAGAGTTTGAAAATGTTCAAAAAAATGTCTAAAAGTCGACAAAGGGGTATTTATAGACTTTCCACAGGTTTACCTTACACATATATTTTTGGCATAATACATAAACATGCCCTTTAACTTAGCTTCAAATGGCATCTATGCCCTCCAGCTTTGGGTGTGCACAATTAGACACTTAAACTTGTATAAAGTTGAACAAATAGACACATGTATCTTACATGGCATAATACACGTAGAACATCATGTAGGATGCATGTGTCTAATTGTTCAACTTTATACAAGTTTAAGTATCTACTTGTGCTAACCCAAAATTGAAGTCATGCTACGATGCTGTCTCCCTATCTCTTGGTTGAAGCAGGGATGAGACCCTATAGTCTCTATCCAGTGCTCTTCCAGCTCGATATCGGTATGCAAGCTCAAGAAAGCGATTTATGTTACGGCCTCCGGCAAGCTAAAGCAGGCACAAGAGCTTGGTTTGAAAGGTGACAGCAGCATGTATAAGAGCCGAAATAGGAGTAGAGGAAAGCTTCCTCTCTCCCAGCAAGCAAGACGAGATCACCACTTCTCTCAGTAATGGGAGCTTCCGAAATGAAGGGGACTAAACAGGAACAAGAGGGATCCACTGAAGAAGATCCTTCTCCTTCCCTTTTTTCGGAAGAAAGGTGGGATCCGGAACAGATGTCAACTAAGGCGAAATTAAAGGGCACATTATTATGCTGAAAATATAAGTATAAAGTAAACCTGTATGTGGTTTAGAACTGCAAGGATTTGAGGAGACACAAAATGGTAGTTTTTGGCATTTTGAATGTTAAACCTTATATAACATAATTATTGTATTGTTACGCCACATTGGTCTCAGTATAAAATAATACATCAATTAACGTATTGAATTCTACCAAATTTAGCTATACATGACTCAGAAAACAAACCAAATATTTGATTACACAAAGCCAAATCTTACACCACTACTTCACTCAATCCATTAAACCAAACTACCTCTTAGGTTTAAAAAAAAATTCATTATCTTTGATGACAAATCTTTCTCCTTTTATGACTTTATTTTCACCTCCTTCGTTTTTTTGCATTCACCATTTGAAGTATTTCAAAACAGTCATGAAGCAATTCGTTGATTTTTCTTCGGAAATAACACCAAATATTTTGACAATGCAATGTATCTTGGAGTGCTAGACTAAAGGACATGTCGCGTAACTTGAAAAATGGAAGCACAATGGACGAAATCATTTTGGAAACAATTTTCACATTTATATGCCCCATGCTAATTAGATGAGATAATTGCATAGTCTCTCAGCAATAGGTATTGGCGTATGTTGTTGGAATGTTGTTGAAATTATGAATTTTGGAACCAACAGAAACTGGAATGTAACATCAAAACAGAACTTGATATAACCAGCCTGCATCATCAAGGAATGGCACTGGCATAACCAAGGAGTCAGATAATCAACTCAAGCTTTGTTCAACTCCAGTCAAAACTATGCAAAACTTTTAATGACACACCAAATCCAATCTATTTAATATTACAGTATCCATTGTTGTATCTAAACAAGTATTGATTGTACAAGGATACTGAACCCCTGAATAGAACCAAATGGACATTACACTGGAAAGTATGCTAGAACATGTGGACACGAATTGTGACCACAGATGCTGGAACATGAATCACAATGGAATAAAAACTTGAGGGGGACCAAAAAGGCCCTATAAAGATCACACAGATTCTCCAGAACAAAACCTTGTAGATGACATACCAAATTTACAATAGCATTCTGGATGAAGGGGCAGAGAATCACGGCACATACCCAATATCCTTGAAGTACTCGTGCTCAAGGGCATTCCTAGCGGTGATTCTCTTGCTGGGATCCAAGCAGAGCATTTTCTGTATAAATAACAAGGGATGGCATGAGTAACATGAGGGCAAGAGATTTCTGACAACAGTGAATTCTGTGGATATAAATATCATATAATTAAGAACACATAATCATTGTCTATGCCTAAGAGAAGCACAAAAACACATGGAATTTGCTACAAGAAGATGGTAGATAAACACATAAAACACTGAAACCAGACTGCCTCATCCTCAAATAAAAAATGGAAGAAAGAGACACGATTAAATAGGATTGAAGGGCATAGACTAAAGACACTGAAACAAACATGTGAATAAGATCATGTTTGGAAAAAGAAAATGAGAAAACAGTAAACATGAATGCAGCAATTTGAATTCCTCTACCCTTTAGAAATATTAATGGGCAAATTTCTTGCTGCAATGAATTGTTCAACGTGCTTCAAATGTCAACTGGACATTGCAACTTCATGGATAAAGGTTCAAATAACCAGCAAGTTCTCTGTTTAGTCCTTTTTTTTTATATTTTTGGTGTATACAAAGTATCTTCAAGAAGCAGAGTTTATTCCTAAGGTTTTAGATAACTTATGAGAGTCTAGTTTGATAGGTTTTTGGTGTAGTTCATGTTTATAATATACCAATATGCTACCTGTTCAAAAAAAAAAAAACCAGCTTGTTCTGAACAGTCTACGAACATCTCAACTAGAATAGTTCTCAAGGAAAATCAAGCACATATGCTGGAGATTCATTCAAAATTCACCTAATATTTACATTTTTTTTGATAACCAAGAAATTCGTCTGTAACCCGCCCTTTGGACCAATCACAGCCTTCTAAACTCGGTGGATAATGGGCCCGCCCCTCTACCCTTCTCCACTTAAATACCGGGCTTCGCTTTGCATGGTGTGGGGCTTGAACCTGCGACCTAAGCCACAAATCCTCCACCTTTTGCCATTCGAGCTAGGCCTTGGGGGCTCACCTAATATTTACATTTTATACTCTAAGATATATCTTTCATTTGTAAGTGTTTTTTTATGAAAGTAATGGTATTTCATATGGAAAGGCATCAAAGAGATGCAAAATTACAAAAACGTAAATACAAATTACATTTAGAAAGAGTTTGTTAGAGATGATTAAGGACATGTACGATGGAGCCAAAGACCCAGGTAAGATCAGTGGGAGGTAACTCATAACACTTTTCAGCCATGAAGGGGTTGCACAGGGGATCTATGTTGCTCGGACTCTTCAAAAATGTCGACAGGGGCATGTCTGATACACCAAAAGTAATGCATTTTGGAGAATCCAACACCAGTGCAGCAACAATTATGGAGAGTTCGAGCAATATAGCCAGGGATCAGCCCTTCGCCCATTTTTATTGCCCAAGTGATGGACGAATTGGCGCGGCATATTCAATGGGAGATGTTGTGGTGTATGTTATTCATAGACAACATTGTACTGATCAACGAGATGCAATGTGGAGTTATCAATAGATTGAAAGTTTGGAAATAGGCCCTAGAAGCTAAAGGTTTCAGGTTAAGCAAGAGTAAAACAGAGTACCTATTGTGCAAGTTCAATTATGTAGCGCATGAAGCAAAGGTGAAAGTGAAGATCGATACACAAATCATACCCATGAAAGGTAGTTTCAAGTATCTTAGGTCTATAATCCAAGAAAACGGATGTCACACATTGTATTGAAGCGAGATGGGTGAAACAGAGGGCTTGCTTCCGAGGTAATTTGCGATAAGAATGTGTCACCAAGACTTAAAGGTAAGTTCTATCGACCAGTTGAAGACCTATATAGTTGTATGGGGCAGAGTGTTGACCAATCAAGAACGCACACGTTCAAAAAATGAAAGCAACAGAGATAAGTATGCTTAAAGGGATGTGTGGACATACTATGAGATAAGATTAGGAACGAAATTTTACAAGATGAGGTTGGAGTGGCCAAAGAAAAGAAGCTGATATAGTTTGGGCATATGATAAAGAGGTGCAAGGATAGGATTAGGAACGAAATTTTACAAGACGAGGTTGGAGTGGCCAAAGAAGGGAAGCTGATATAGTTTGGGCATATGATAAAGAGGTGCAAGGATGCATTGATAAAGAGGTGTGAGAGGTTGGCTATAGTAGGTTTCGGAGAGGTAGAGATGGGCTGAGGAAGAACAGGGGGAGGTAATAAAATAGGACATACCATATCTATAGCTTACTGAGAACATGATCCTAAATAGGATGACATGGAGGTCCAGGATTGGGGTAGATGGGTAGTAGGTAGTCGAGTATTGTTGTACTTTTATGTAGGAGAGGCAATAGGCTAGTCTCTTCTTCTCCTTCATTAGAAGTATTATTTAGTATTCGCATCGTATCATATTCAATTGCTTCATTTTCTTTGTTTATCTTGCTATTTTGCATTGTTATTTTCCTTTCAATCTTGCTTTACTTACACTTCTTTTGAGTCGAAGGTGTATCGGTAATAGTCTCTCTATCCACAAAGATAGGGGTAAGATATGTAGAAATCCTACACTCCCCAGACTCCACTTGTAGACTACACCTAGTATGTATAAACTACACAGGTTATGTTATTGCTAATTATAGAGGTCAACTTAGTCCAACAAAAATGGTTAAGAAACCATTTAGCTTTGAGAGAGTGATGTTGGAGTTGAAATTTCATCAAAACATCTTCGGTTCCTTTCATTCAACAAACACCAAAAAATAACTGCAATAATCATCAACCAAATATTCTTGAAGGCCTCACCAATTCTCCATAGACGGCAACCTGAACATACCTCTCATATATTCTGGCATGACACAATTCAAACCAAAATTACAATAAAATATATCTCATAGGTTAGTGGTCACTGGGGAATGCAGGAATAAGTGACCGACATTTTCCAGACTTTCCTTGCTTGAGATTATCTTGTGTTAATCATGCTTCATTTAGAACAATTCAATTGCAGCATATAACCTTGTCTTCCGTATAAACTTTTATGGCCAGATGCCATTAACCTAAATTATTTTGAGTACAAATATGCTTGTAGCAATCTTTCAATGTGAAAATGTTCTTGTTTCCCCAATTCTGAGTGTCATGTAGGTTCTCATGAATGGTGAACCTCTTTATGTTGGCTCACGTTTCCATCAGGCTATCCATTTCCCAATCTTGTAGACTTCAAAGTTACACATCCCAATATTGCCAAGTCTATTCTAGGAAATAGAAAGTCCTTACTTAAGGAAATTTGGGACAGGGTGGGGTATTCAAACATTAGTGGAGGAATGTTTCTCATCCATTTGTATGTTCAGAATTTAATGTGAACTCCATTGCAAGCTTTGAAATGAGCAAATGAAAGCATTATGGGAAACTCACTCCCCAATTTGTTGATATACTTCCATGGCTCAACCATATAAGGTACATTGGCAATTTTGGTGCTCCAATTGTCCTTTATCCTATGTTAGGCAATGATTACCTCCTTCCAAAGGCTTGATTCACTATTAAGCTTTTGATATGGATGGCCAAATCCTGATTCACAAACCTCCCATGCATTTTATTACATGACTTAGGTCCACTTTATTAGGTGAAACTTGTGAGTTGTTGTTCTCATCCCATAAAAAGTTTCTCTTGATCTTGTCCAGTTGATGTTGCACCTTTTAGGGATACAAAACAGAGACATATAATAGGTAGGAATATTGTCAAGAACACTATTTATGAAAGCTAAACTAGCCACCCATTGACAAATACTGCCTCTAACAAAATGCCAATCTCTTTCCATATTTCTCAATGATCTCATTCCATATCTCACAGTTAATGAATTCAGCCCCTAGTGGGGACCTAAGTAAGTGGTAGGAAGTACCCTATTAGTTCTGTTAGCATGATTGGACAGATTCTAAATATCTGTACATATCTATGTTATAACTCTAAATATTTTTGTAATGATGATAGGAGATAGCATAGATTAATGTAGCATATTTTCAGAGATATTACAATTAGGAATAGCATATATTTAGGGATATATAGCAGATTTTTAGGCATGTAAATCAGAATTCTTTCTATTTAATGGAAGAACTCTCATTTGAGAGCATTCATTCAGCAAAACTGGCATGGTATTAGAGCCTTTTTCAGTGCTTTGATTCTTAGTGTCTTTCATCTGTGGTTCCTTTCAAAAAAAAAAATTGAAAGTTTTGGTTCTGCTTACTGTTTTTAGTCAACAGTTAGTCCTAAGTATCTTGGACTTTTAGGCATCTTGGAATCTTAGTCTTGGTCATTCTGGTTATTTTGCATCATTGCATTTCTATCTTCCTTAGCTTGTCAAGAACATGGCGTCATACCAGTTTGAGTCCTTCCATGTTGGTTTCACAGGAAAAAATTACTCTGCCTGGGAATTTCAATTCCAACTATTTGTCACCGGAAAAGAATTATGGGGACATATAGATGGAAGTGATCCTACTCCTACCGATCCTACAAAGCTCGATCAATGGAAGGTTAAAGATGCTCGGGTGATGACATGGATTTTAGGGTCCTCTTATTGTTCTTAATCTCAGGCCATACAAGACAACAAAGGCCATGTGGGATTATTTACAAAAGGTTTACAACCAAGACCATAGCGCAAGGCGCTTTCAGTTAGAGCATGAAATTGCTATGTATTCTTAAGGAGGTCTCTCTGTTCAAGATTATTTCTCTGGATTTCAGAACTTATGGGATGAATTTACTGATATCGTTTATGCTAAAATACCTTCTGAATCTCTCTCCATCATTCAAGGAGTTCATGAACAAAGCAAGCGAAATCATTTTTTGATGAAATTACGATCTGATTTTGAAAGTGTTCGCTCCGACTTGATGAACCGTGATCCATCTCCCTCGTTGGATGTCTGTTTTAGGGAATTACTTTGTGAAGAGCAACATCTCTTCACACAAAATGCTTTTCATCAAGGAAATGTTGTCACTGTTGCATTTGCAGCTCAAGGGAAAGGAAAAGGCATGGATATGGCTAGAACTCAATGCTACAGTTGCAAGAAATATGGTCATATTGCTAGCAATTGTGGCAAGAAGTTCTGTAATTATTGTAAACAACAAGGACACATTATCAAAGAGTGTCCCACACGTCCTCAAAACCGTAGGGCAAAGGCTTTTCAAGTTGGGATAAATGGTTCCACTACAGATAACTCATCTTCAGTAGGACAAGTTCTTACTCCTG